>CM028136.1:837970000-838185000 GCA_016271365.2 Neoceratodus forsteri | reverse complement strand
CTCTAGCAATCTAATTGTTTTTGTATTCACCTAGTCGGGCCCTGAGGATGCTTGCCATGTCTTTATTTTGTGGTAAAACACCCCAGAAATATGTTTTTCAAATTTCTGGAAAAATACTTCATAAATTACTTTAGTTGCTCACGAAGTGTCGTAAGAAGCCACTACAGACTTTTATGTGCGACAGTAATTTTTTTCTAGTCTGTGGGAAAATGACCCAGCAATTCTTTGGCACTGCACTGCAAAATAACCGTTGGAGTTTTGGGCTGAAATTTGGAGGGAACGCAGCCGACATCTCACAGATTTGCCATTCAGTGTTGTATTGAAAAAATATTACACAGCAGCAAAGTTACAGCACTCCAAAGTTGACAGTTTTTCCCATAGGATAACATTACAGCATCCAACGCATTACAGAAATCCTTTGGCACCCTGCTGCAAAATAACGGTTTGGTCTTTTTTCCTGAAATTTGGAGGGAAGACAGCCAACAGCCCACAGATGTGCCTTTCAGTGGTTTGGTGAAAAAACATTACAGGGAGGCAAGGTTATGGCACTCAGAACTTTTCTTTTTTCCCTTAGGATAACATTACGGCGTTAACGCGCCTTTGCCAGGGCCCGTGTCGAAGCGGTGCGAGATACGGACTTTTCATCGGAAAACATCTGCCTTAATAGAACAGATTCAAATTAGCCAGGACAGTTGTAAATAATATGACTTTTAAATTTTTCTAGTCATACGGTTCCTGAGATATAATGTATTTAGTATTCAAGATCTCATTTTCTGCGATACTCATTATTTGCATACATTATTTGTACTCACTGTCTTTCTCAATGCAGGTTTTGGAGAAAACCAGCCTGTGCTACATTACTGTTACTATTGCCCTTTCGCTTCGGTTCCGATACCCGTTTCACTTACCATTGACGTCTAAGCCACCGTAATGCGTTATCCTTTTGCGTTTTCATTGCGCTTAGTTTCTGTTATTTTGCATTTTCTGTCTGCAGTACTGTTTATCTTTCTGTTTCACTTTACATCACCATGCCCATTGATATTCTGTTTGCAGGCACCATGTTACTATGTGACAACACATCACGTGGCAGACCATTCCGTCTATGCCACCATGTGCGTTACCCTTTCTGTTCTCATTCGTGCTTGTGTTGCCATGTAGCGCCACTGTTAACATTTCTGTTTGCGTTGCTGTCCCTGTTAGTATGCCACAAGACATCATGTGGCGGGAGCGCTAAGGGCCTGCCACCGTGCATGAGAGCGGCCCAGAGGGCACCGACGCCCCGCTCCGTCTACTCATATATTCACTATTTCTTGTTATCATTCTCAAAAGAAGGAAATTAGAGGCAAAAACTCAGTTTAATGCATTAGTTAGAGTTGTTCCACAGCGAGAAAGTGAGGGAAATTCACTGTTAGGGTTGAAAAACCCTTGCACCCCACCCACCCCAACCGGCATTGGGTGTGCATTGGGATCATGAGTCCTAACTCTCACCCCATTCTCCTATACTTCTGCTGCTTTACACAGGTCATGGGGTGAGAGTTAGGGCTGATGATCCCAATGCACCCCAATGCCACCACGTCGTCATCGCTGCGTTTCATTTAGCTTGCGTTTCTGTTACTTTTGCCATTTGTGTGTACACACTGTTTCTCTTTCTGTTTCACTTTGCGTCACCATGCCCATTGACATTTCCATTTACAGGCACCATGTTACTATGTGACCAGACATCCGTGGCTAACCGTTCCGTCTCGCCACCATAATGCGTTACCCTTTCTGTTATCATTGACGCTTGTGTTACCATATGTGCCACTGTTAGCATTTCTATTTGCGTACTGCTCCTGTTACCATGCCACATAAGACATCATGTGGCGGGAGCCACTGACCCAAAGGGCCCCGCACGCCCACCATTACATTCACTATTTCTCAATATCATTTCAAAAAGGAAATTAAGGCAAAAACTCTGTTTAATGCATTAGTTAGGGTTGTTCCCAGCGACAAAATGAGGAAATTACGCTGTTAGGGTTGAAAACCCTAACTCGAATTCACCTCCCACACACCAACACACACACACACACACACACACACACACACATTCAAGTATGGGGAGGACCAAGTCAACAACCAATGACAGACATCCAGCAGCAGGTGACAGAAATAACAAACAATTGTCTAAATGTACTACGAGACATCCCCACCCACCTGACCAGGTACTGCATGCTCAGTGGAGATCAACAGCAAAACTGAGGCCATGTACAGCAAATGTCACATCTCTGATTGCAGCTGCACACAGCGTACGCACGCTTAGTAGTTGCATAGCCTTACCTACCAATGCCCCACCACACCACAACTGGTACTGTGCCGTTATTCAATATAAATGCTGAAGGTGCATGATGACAGTTGTAGAAAGGTTTTAACACTACTGGTATACATTAATTAAGAGAAGCACATAAATTAACTACAAGACACTAGCATGCTCAAGATAAAAGTAGTGATACATTTAGTAGGTGATTTACATAGTAGTAATTTACTGCAATGGTTTACCTCAACATAGAGAGGCTGATGTAAGCGTATGGAAAGCATGTGCCTGTTCAATGCTGTGAAATTGGTACTGCCAGTATCAATGCATTCTTACTGATGAAGGTGTACTGGTGATGTACATACATAGACCTTCAGTGTGTTTAATATTAAAGATGCAGTAAATGATTCTTTGTAAGAAAGATTGTAATTGCATGGATCAGGCCAGCAACTTCTAAATATCATAGCACTACTGAGCCAACAATGATGTACCTGTATCGACATGTATATAGGATAGATTTTCCTGTAGGCACTTACTGAGTATGTTGTACCTGATAAAGACAATCTCATTGCATCTGTGATGACTAACTTATTCAAATATAATAACATTTGCTATTGTTGCAATGAGTGATCTATACCACTTATGGACACAGTGTGATTTTTTTAACAGTTGTTTCATACTCAGGCTGTATGCCTACTGTTTGGGTTTGCCACTTCTGTCACTGATGCTATCAAAGTGATAACTATGTTAATTCTGCTACAACAGGAATCAAGTAGGTATGGTGAGATATACACAGAATGTCTTTTAGTATTGATTTAACTCATAATGGGGTAAATGTACTAGGACAGCAGGGGTTATCCTGTATCACTGAGTCTGTCAGTTATAATCACACTAGGGTTTCAATGACTGTAATGATCAAGTTCACTGTTCATCTTCATGAGTTCATATTCACAGCCATTCTCCAGCAACTAGACAGTGTATGGTGTAACTGGGTGGGACACTGTGTTACAAAGCTGCTGCAGTGCCTAGCAGAGGAGAGTATCTACTCATAAAGACAATTAAGCAATAAGGCATGACCAACAGTTATGTTAAATGGTCTATTAATCACCCTGTAGGGGTTTAATGTTGAATGAGGCATATCCGAGTGCCACATGTCAGCTAGACAGTGATAAACTGACCATTAACATAATACTATAGGGTAACTTATTGCTAATATATTAAAACTGTTTTTTAAACAACATTAAACCATGTTCATCATATGGTTAGGCTCTACATGTATGTTAATAAAAACTAAACATAAGGCTGTTACAATGTTTACAGTCAATTGAAAGCTGCATTTCTCAAACCCTTGTTATAATCAGAGATATTATACCTGTACAACTCCTTGGTTTTGTAACTCTATTAGCTCAGGTGGCCCACCACAAGTGGTGTGGTGTGGTGTGGGGCATTGGTAGGTAAGGCCATGCAACTACTAAGTGTGAGTGCGTTGTGCAGCTGCAATCAGGGATGTGTCGTTTGGTGTACATGGCCTCCAGTTTTGCTGTTGATCTCCACTGAGCGTAGCAGTACCTGGTCAGGTGGGTGGGGATGTCTCGTGAGTACATTTGAGACAATTGTTTGTTATTTCTGTCCCTGCTGCTGGATGTCTGTCATTGGTTGTGTTGACTTGGTCCTCCCCATACTTGAATGTGTGTGTGTGTGCTGGAAATGGAGTCGGAGTTGAGACTCAACCCTAACAGCGGAGTATTCACATTAAGCTGTGCAACAACTAACTAATGCATTAAGCAGGAGTTTTGCCTCTAATATATATATATATATATATATATATATATATATATATATATATATAGAGAGAGAGAGAGAGAGAGAGAGAGAGAGAGAGAGATAGATGAATATAGATTGATATATAGATAGATATATAGATTGATATAGATAGATATAGATAGATATATAGATATATATATTTATTTATATATTATGGTATACCAGTGAGTAGCTACCATAATTAGATGAGGAGCCATTTCTATAGTTAAACCCCAAAACTTTGCACCTTAATAACTTTGCAACCGTTTGATGGATTTGCCTGAAATTTGGAATTTATGATCAAGAACCATAGGCCTTGGGATTTGCCAAGTTTGTACTGGTCAGCTATACAGCTGCGGGTTATTAAGTGTGATCTGTCTTGTGGCGTTTACGCTTTTCTGGAATTCTGTATCGGCGCCTAGGGTGATACGGTTTCTGTGACCGACCTGAAATCTTCAGGGATCATGTGGCCAGGGTCCCCAATGTGCCTTTCAAAGATTTCGTTGAAAAAATATTAAGCAGTTCAAAGTTATTCAAAAAACAGTTTCCCATTATAAGTCAATGGAAAAAGTTAACAAAAGTTCAACACTTCATAAATGCATTTTACTTTCACAAATGGGCCTGTTACTTTCACAAATCAACCATTTTGTTTTAGTTGGTGATCAGAAAATGGTTGGCATTTAAATTTGGGACCCCCTAGCAACCTAATTTTTTGTATTCACCTAGTCGGGCCCTGAGGATGCTTGCCATGTCTTTATTTTGTGGTAAAACACCCCAGAAATATGTTTTTCAAATTTCTGGAAAAATGCTATCAAAATTACTGGGTAACTCACTGAAAGTGTCATAGTACAGCTTTCATAAATTGCAACAGTAGTTTTTCTAGTCTGTGGGAAAATGACAGCAATTCTTTGGCACTGCGTAAAAGAACCATTGGGAGTTTTGAGCTGAAATTTGGAGAGAACGGAGCCGACATCTCACAGATGTGCCTTTCAGTGTTGTATTGAAAAAATATTACACAGCAACAAAGTTACAGCACTCCAAAGTTGACGGTTTTTCCCATAGGATAACATTACAGCGCCCGACACATTACAGAAATCCTTTGGATCCCTGCTGCAAAATAACGGTTTGGTCTTTTTTCCTGAAATTTGGAGAGAAGACAGCCAACAGCTCACAGATGTGCCTTTCAGTGGTTTGGTGAAAAAATATTACAGGAGGCAAAAGTTATAGGCGCTCGAACTTCTCTTTTTTCCCATAGGATAATAACATTACGGCGTTAAGACTCAGGGCCCGTATCTCAAAAACAGTGCTAGACTACGGAGTTTTTGTCGAAAAATTCTTAGCTCCCCTTTAGGGCTAAGTACAAACTACCAGGACAGTCATAAATCATACGACTTTTAAATTTTTTTCCTACTCTACGGTTCCTGAGATATAACTTATTTAGTATTCCAAGTCCTCATTTTCTGCTCCTATACCCATTATTATGCATACATTCTTTGTACTCACTGTCTTTCTCTATTCAGCTTTTTGGGAAAAACCAGCCAGTCGCTACATTACTGTTACCATTGCCCTTTCAGCTTAGTTCCATGCCCATTTCACTTACCGTTGACGTCTGCGTCACCACGTGCGTCATCCTTTGCGTTTTCATTTGCGCTTGCGTTTCTGTTCCTTTTTTGCCATTTGTGTGTACCGTACATTTCTCTTTCTGTTTCACTTTGCGTCACCATGCCCATTGCCATTTTGATTTACAGGCACCATGTTACTATGTGACAAGACATCACGTGGCACACCGTTCCCGTCTACGCCACCGTGTTCGTTATCCTTTCTGTTCTCATTCGCGCTTGCGTTACCTTGTGCGCCACTGTTAGTGCTTCTGTTTGCATTGCTGTTCCTGTTACTATGCCACAAGACATCATGTGGTGGGAGTGTGGGGCCCTTTGGGCCCCACGCTCCAGCTGCCGCATTA
The DNA here is from genome assembly GCA_016271365.2 of Neoceratodus forsteri. NCBI lineage: Eukaryota > Metazoa > Chordata > Ceratodontiformes > Ceratodontidae > Neoceratodus > Neoceratodus forsteri. Next base: position 838,178,944 of record CM028136.1, on the reverse strand, counting down.
CGTGCCAAGAGCATGGGGCCATATGTGTGTTATCCTTTGCATTTTCATTTGCAATTGCTTTTCTGTTATTTTTTGCCATTTGTGTCTACAGTACTGTTTCTCTTTCTGTTTCACTTTGCATCACCATGCCCATTGACATTTCCATTTGCAGGCACCATGTTACTATGTGATAACACATCAAGTGGCAGACCATTCCCGTCTACGTCACCGTGTGCGTTACCCTTTCTGTTCTCATTCGCACTTGTGTTACCATGTGTGCCACTGTTAGCATTTCTGTTTGCGTTGCTGCTCCTGTACTATGCCACAAGACATCATGTGGTGGGAGCGCGGGGCCCAAAGGGCCCCATGCTCCCACCGCTGCATTACATTCACTGTTCTCATTACCATTCTCAAAAAGGGAAATTAGAGGCAAAACTCCGCTTAATGCATTAGTTAGGGTTGTTCCACAGCGACAAAAGTGAGGAATTCACTGTTAGGGTTGAAAACCCTAACTCCGAATTCACCCCCCCCAGCACCACACACACACACATTCAAGTATGGGGGAGGACCAAGTCAACACAACCAATGACAGATATCCAGCAGCAGGTGACAGAAATAAACAATTGTCTAAATGTACTACAAGACATCCCCACCCACCTGACCAGGTACTGCATGCTCAGTGGAGATCAACAGCAAAACTGAGGCCATGTACAACAAATGTACACGTCCCTGATTGCAGCTGCACACAACGAACCACACTTAGTAGTTGCATGGCCTTACCTACCGATGCTCCCAGACCAGACCACATGTGGTGGGCCACCTGAGCAACAGAGTTCAGCAAAACCAAGAGTTGTACAGGTATAATATCTTTGATTATAACAAGGGTTTGAGAATGAGCTTTCTAATTGACTGTAAACATTGTAACAGCCTTATGTTTACTTTTTATTAACATACATGTAGAGTCTAACCATATGATGAACATGGTTTAATGTTGTTTAAAAACAGTTTTATTATGATAGCAGTAAGCCACTCCCAGGTATTATGTTAATGGTCAGTTTATCACTGTCTAGCGACATGTGGCACTCGGCTATGCCTCATTCAACATTAAACCCCCACAGGGTGATTAACAGACCATTTAACATAACTGTTGGTCATGCCTTATTGCTTAATTGTCTTTATGAGTAGATAGTCTCCCTCTGCTAGGCACTGCAGCAGCTTTGCAACACAGTGTCACCCAGTTACACCATACACTGTCTAGTTACTGGAGAATGGCTCTGAATATGAACTCATTGAAGATGAACAGTGTAACTTGATCATTACAGTCATCGAAACCTTAGTGTGATTATAACTGACAGAGTCAGTGATAGAGAATAACCCTGCTGTCCTAGTACACTTACCCCATTGTGAGTTAAATCAATACTAAAAGACATTCTGTTTATATCTACACCATACCTACTTGATTCCTGTTGTACCACAATTAACATAGTTATCACTTTGATACCATCAGTGACAGAAGTGTGGCAACCCAAACACTAGGCATACAGCGGAGTATGAAACAACTGTTAAAAAAATTACACTGTGTCCATAAGTGGCATAGATCATTCATTGCAACAATAGTAAATGTATTACTATTTGAATAAGCTAGTCATCACCGATGCAATGAGATTGTCTTTATCAGGTACAACATACTCAGTAAGTGCCTACAGGAAAATCTATCCATTATACATCTCCGATACAGGTACGTCATTGTTGGCTCAGTAGTGCTATGATATTTAGAAGTTGCTTGGCCTGATCCATGCAATTACAATGTTTCTTACAAAGAATACTTACTGCATCTTTAGTATTGAAACACACTGAAGGTCTATGTATGTACATGAGCAGTACACCTTCATCAGTAAGAATGCATCTGATACTGGCAGTACAATTTCAGAGCATTGAACAGACAATACTTTTCATACGATTACATCAGCCTCTCTATGTTGAGTAAACCATTGCAGTAAATGTACTACTATGTAAATCACCTACTAAATGTAACACTACTTTTATCTTGAGCATGCTAGTGTCTTGTGGTTAATTTATGTACTTCTCTTAATTAATGTATACTCACTAGTGTTAAAACCTTTCTACAACTGTCATCATGCACCTTCAGCATTTATATTGACTAATGGCACAGTACCAGTTGTGGTGTGGTGTGGGGCATCGGTAGGTAAGGCCATGCAACTACTAAGTGTATGTACGTGTGTGTGCAGCTGCAATCAGAGATTTATCGTTTGGTGTACATGGCCTCAGTTTTGCTGTTGATCTCCACTGAGCATGCAGTACCTGGTCAGGTGGGTGGGGATGTCTCGTAGTACATTTAGACAATTGTTTGTTATTTCTGTCACCTGCTGCTGGATATCTGTCATTGGTTGTGTTGACTTGGTCCTCCCCCATACTTGAATATGTGTGTGTGTGTGTGTGTGTGTGTCTGTGGTGCTGGGGGGGTGAATTCGGAGTTAGGGTTTTCAACCCTAACAGTGAATTTCCTCATTTTGTCGCTGTGGAACAACCCTAACTAATGCATTAAACTGAGTTTTTTGCCTCAGATAGAGAGATAGATAGATAGAGAGAGAGAGACAGATAGAGAGAGAGAGAGAGAGAGAGAGAGAGAGAGAGATAGATATGATATATATATATAGATATATATACATATATACATATATAGATAGATATATATATATATATATATATATATATATATATATATATATATATATAATCCCTACAAATAGGGGTTTACTAAGATGTTTTCCTGGGCTGCCTAATGCCCACTGTCAGGATGGTGTCCTGTGTCTGCAGTAGCTGTATGTGTCTGCATGAGAGTACTATAGAAAGCCTCCGTGCCCGTCTCTTTAAGAGAGTCATTATGCTGTTTTAGAAATTAGTCTGGGCTGGGTCCAAGTAGATTAGGGCTTGTGACCAGCCAGACGAGTAGTATTTCTGCTCCATTCTGCAGTTGCTATGTGCGCAGAGGGAGCGCTGTTAGGAACTGTGTTCATTTACTGTTTGTCTGCCTTAATAACAATAGTATATAAGTTTGTTTAACCTGCCTTCTCTTGCAGCTTGGACTTTTTGCATAAGAGCCACCATTTTGGTTCTGGACTGCCAGAGTTTGACCAATCAAACCTCAGGGGACCTGAAATGCAGACTGTCCCCAGAGGTCTTGTGGGATTGAAATCTGTAGGAATTGTAGTTTTTAAGGTTTGGCACCTAAATGGACCTGGAAGGGGAGCCCTTGCTGTGACAGACAGTTCCCTCAGCCAACCAAACCTTTTGGATCTCAGAGGAAATCCTCAGAACTGCCTGCAGCAGAGTCAGTTGTGAGCTGGAGTTTGGAGAGTGAACAGTTCAAGCCATCGAGCAGCTGCTCCTGTGTAGGAACATGGGATAATCGGCAGGAAGGCTGCGCTGGCCTGCCTGTCACTTCTTCCAGAGAGAAATCCTGTGGATGTGTTAGTTGGACTTAAATCTAATTCCTTTGTTTGAGATCAGAAGCCTGAAGAGAAAGAGTGATCATTGCCTGAATTTGGGACCAGAGACTTGCTTCAGAAGTAATCAGCCTCCCAGGTATCGAAGTGAGTCACGGATTGAGAGGTTTGCTCAGAACTTCTGCTAAATTGCAACTGGACTTTACCCAAACTGTGACCAAGACTTGTGTTGCTTATAAGTGTGCTGAATGTGCTGTGTGGGTCATGATTTGGTTCCCCACCTTCAAGTGTGTTATGCTAGCTGGAAGATATTCCAGCAATCGCATGGACTAAATCCAAATTGCCTGCTCTGGTCTGGGCCCTGCCATCTCGGCCTAGACTGCCGCTCCCATCGCAGAGACATTTCCAACTAAACACCTGCTCGGGGATTCGGTTCTCTGCTCAACACCATTGAACAGTTGGCAACCACTTCGGTGAATTGTGTATAGCCCTGCTTCCCCTGGCAAGCCAGAACACCATCCAGAGGTCTTTATCTCATCAGTCCTGCCTCCTGGTCTGGGTAGCATGAGTACCAAACAGGGTAGCTCCCTACAACAAAGCTGCAATCATTATATGTCATCTGATTTATTTGTTTGAGTTTATTACAACGAATTGAGCCATCCAGCTCCGGATTACAAATTCTGGGTTGATGTGCATGCTAATTGTTTTCTTTCCCAAGGACCCCAACAACAGCTGCCTAGCCAGCCTACCCCAGTCATCGCTTCAGGCTAGCCTGCTTAACAACTGGATACTCAGGGTTGTTTGACTGTATACAAGGGACTCACTGTGTATGCACGTTCAGCCTGAATTAATCAGATCTGTCAATCATCCACTAGATTCATGCCCCACCCTGTTCACTTCCCCCTGAATAAATCAGATTTTGTTCTTTTTGCATTCAACCTAGCTAGTATGTACCTTTGTGGTGGGGGTATTTTACTGCCATTGAACTGTTGCATTACAGGTCTTACTTTACAGGGGGTCTCCAGGGCAGCTGCAGAGGATCCAGCGCTGCTGGTAAGTGCAAGGGGTGTGAGCAATTCATTACTGCCATATGGTACATGTGAATGTTTTGCTGCTATACTGTTTAGGCCACTAGAGGGGGGGGGTTATAGCATCCCGGAGAGCTATACCAACAGCAGTTATGCTACCCCAGAACCATTCCTCCAGGTGGAGACACCCGTTCAACGAGCTCAGACCCTTCAACCTGCTCCTAGGCATGCAGGCAGGGGTAGTAGCCCTTAGGATAGCGCTACCTAGGGGTTACATCTTGGAGGCACTGCTTGGGATTAGCGCCCCCCTAGTGGTCAAAATCAAGAATCACTGTGAAAAGTTTAATGGGTACCACTGTGGAAATGGCTGTGCATCAGTTGGTGGTATGGTGTAAGGGTCATGAGATTGACCCCCATAATGCCTTATTAATACTGAATATACCCCTGAGCACTAGTACAGACACTGTGGAAGGGACACTCAAATTGAATGCGCCGGCCCGGTGGCGTTGAGGTGCTGGACGCCACACCTTGTGCTACGCCGGCGACCCAGGTTTGGGAGTGAACTCGGGTGTCGGGGGTCAGCAGGGGAAAGATTGAGGATGAGTGCCCTCATGGTGCTCTCCTCCCCGGGAAAGGAGAGGAAGGATGCTCCGGCATGCCAGCGGCCCCCGGTGGAGACTGGGGGCACTGCAGCATGCCAAGCAAGCACGCAACTAATTTGGTCGACACCGGCAGGGTTGCCATGCACTAGTACATCGACATGCACCATGCAAGGGGAGGGGGAACTGTGGTAGCACATAAAAAAAGGGAAAACACCAGCACCATGGACAGGTGATGGCATCTGTCTCCCATGCCCTTCGCCAGGCCAACCCCAACTGGCCTTTCAGTTCCTCCAGTGTGAGCCCTACCCTGCAGCCAGAGTCTGACTTACAAGAGCACCCAGGAGGAGGGGGCTACCCACCCCAGGCAAGTTTAATCGGGGGTACTGGCTGTGGGGAGGGGGGAGAGGAGGCGCAGATCAGCAGGGCATCAGGCGGGGAGGACACGGACTAGGATGCCCGAGAGAGGTTCCACGGGGCCATGACAAGAGGGAAATAAATTATAAAAACAAAAAAAACTGAATGCGTGGGGAAAAGCTGTGGTGGTAAGCCAACATGCTGACTTGACTGCCAGACCTTAATGGCCTTAGTGGAGTATAGCAACCCCATGGACAGTACTAAGGTACCCCAAACTATTGCTGCTGAGGGGTCCCCAGCTGCCAGGATGATGGTAACTAAAGACAGTAAGGACCCCTTGGAGAATGAGCCCCCACCCTTATCTCAGACCTTTGAGGAAAAGTTTGCCAAGTTGTTACTGGAGAAGCATAAAACCATAGAGGACTTTAATAAGGTATTCATGCAACCTTGGATTGCTCCTTCCCTGCTGTCCACACCAGCCCCAGCAACTGTCCCTTCACCAGCTCCCATGCCCACACCAGTATCGGCGTCCACTGCTGTGCATACAGTTAGTCAAGACTCAAACAGCAGACTGAGGATGTTTTCAGGCACTCTCCCAACCCCCCAGGGGGAGGATGACTGGGAGACTTGGATAGACTGTTGCCTTCTTGGTACCCGAGTGGCAGTGTGTGGAGGTAGAGAAATGAAAAAAGATCATGAAAAGTTTAAGGGCCCCACTTTGGAAGCGGTCAGGTCCACAAACCCTGATGCATCAGCCCAAAAGTACTCGTCTGCACTAGAGGGTGTTTTTGGTAGAACTGAATCTGGAGAGACTTTGATGTGGCAAATCAAATGCACCAAACAGTGGAAATTGGAATGTTTGTCCTTGTATGTTACTCACTTGGAGTGGGCCCTACAGAGAGCTTACCAGAAGGGTGGGGTATCGACCAGCGAACTGAACCGTGTGAGATTGGATCACATACTACCATATGCCAAATATTCTAAATTGCAAATTATCCAGCTAAAGCTCCAGGATAGGAGGGGATAATCCACCTGATTACAGCGACCTGATAAAAAACTCAGGGAGACAGAAGGTGAGGAAGGAGACTTGAATTCTTGTGTGAGCACAGCCCAAGCAGCCCCGGTGCAGGAAAGCACTTCTGAGTCAGACTGCTAAGGATGTTCCACCATGGGCCAAGCTGCTGAGAGATGAGCTACTTAGAGAAGTCAGAGAAATGAAAGCGGGTGCCTCTATGAAGGCTCCTCCCACAGACAAACATCCTGGTCCGTCTCTGAACGTGTCTGCTATGGGGATGGGGGTGCACGCTCAGGCATTTCCTGCTGAGGGCAACTCAAAAACTGAGACAAGTGAATTGACTGCCGCAATAAAGGAACTATTGAGACATATTGCATCACCTTCAAAGAGGTCGAACCACAATTTTCTGTTAGTGCTTCGGCTCCTGCCTCAAATGTGTGCTCTGTTCAACCTTCTGACTGTGAATGGAGACCAGCTCCTGATGTAGTGTTTCAGCCAAGATGGACTCCAGAACCTGTAATTTGTCACAATTGTGGAAAGGATGGGCATATGAAGAGATTATGCCAGTCTCAAAAGGATTTAGAAAAGGTGGTAAACAGACTCCAAGGGGAGCTCTGAAAAGCAAACCAATTGTAGAGGGGTTCAAGAAATCCAAATTCCAATTTCTTTGTGGCTAGATCATCCATCCAGGTTCCTCCCAAAGTCCTTCCAGACTGGCCTAGATTGGTGGGCCCTTCCATGGACACTATTGTACACATAGACAGGATTCCAGCCCGAGCAGTTTCAGACAGCAGGTCTCAAATCACAATAATTTTCCAAGACTGGTACAAGCAGCATTTATCTGACCACCCATTCAACCCCTTGACGAACTGCTTGTGTAGGGGTTAAATGAAATGTCATACCCTTATCTTGGTTATTTAAAGGTGTGACTTTCTTTTCCATCTTCTATGGCTGGCTTCTATTGTTTACAAAAGGAAGGTCCTGTCAAACTAATCTCATAGATTTCTTTGACTGGGTAACCAGAGTGGTGGACCAAGGGGGAGCAGTTGATGTCGCCTACCTTGACTTCAGCAAAGCTTTTGACACTGTTCCACATAGAAGATTGATAAATAAGCTAGGTAGGCTCGGGGTGGGTCAGAAGTTGGTCAACTGGGTGGCAAACTGGTTGACTGGCGAAAACAGAGAGTGGTGGTAAATGGTATACAGTCAGAAGAGATGCAAGTCACAATGGGGTACCTCAGGGATCAGTCCTGGGGCCAGTCCTATTCAACATCTTCATTAGTGACCCGCAGATGGACTAGAGGGTAAGGCTTGTCTGTTTGCAGATGACACCAAGATCTGCAACAGAGTAGATGATCCAGATGGGTGGGCAGAATGAGAAGAGATCTGGATAAACTAGCAAAATGGTCAGAAGAGTGGCAACTGGGATTTAATGCAAGAAGTGCAAAATCATGCACATAGGGAAGAGAAACCCTGAAGCCACTTATAGGCTGGGAGGGAGTTGCTAGCAGTCACAAAGGAAGAAAGAGACTTGGGCATCATCATCACTGATGACCTAAAATCATCAAACAGACCTCTAAAGCAGTAGGTAAGGCTAGGGGGTGTTAGGGTGTATTAGTAGGGTATCAGCAAGTCGTAAGAGGAAGGTAATAATCCCTCTGTACAAGACATTAGTTAGGCCCCATCTGGAGTACTGCGTGCAGTATTGGAGGCCACCTTCACAAGGACATTAACCAAATTGAGGCAGTCCAGAGAAGGGCAACCAAAATGGTGCAGGGACTGCATCAGAAGACATATGAGGACAGATTAACGGAGCTCAATATGTATACCCTTGAGCAAAGGAGGGAGAGGTGATATGATCGAGACATTTAAACACCTTAAGAGCATAAACAAGGTGAAAAGAGTCTAACATGTTTAAATATAAGAAAAATTGCAGGACAAGAGGACACAGCATGAGATTAGAGGGAGGCCGATTAAGAGGGAGTGAGGAAATTCTTTTCACAGAAAGGGTGGTAGATGCATGGAATAGCTTACCACAAGAAGTGGTGGCTATGAATACAGTGCAGGGCTTCAAACAGGCATGGGATAGGCATAAGGGAGCAATACAAATGACTATGAATAGATAGGTCACTGACAGAGCAAAGGCCGATGGCACATTTATAAGGTAGAAAAAGAAATGGGCAGACTGGATGGGCCTTGCGGTCCTTATCTGCCGTCAACTTCTATGTTTCTATGTTTCTATGTTTCTATGGTGTAGGAGATGCCATGGAGATGCTAGCCCTGGTCTGCCCTTCCACCGGAATTTATGATGGTATCACTGTACTGATTGGCAACAATGCACACATGTTTGGGTGCCTGGCCCAGTTTGGTGAAGAAAGGCAGAAGAGAAAGACAGGAAAAGCCCTGCAAGTTCATGCTCTGATCCAAAAGGCCTACGAGAAGCAGCTGCACTCCGAGCAAAGTGATCAAGATGAGCTTGTGGGGATGGTTTGCAAGAAGGATCCTGCCACTATTACATTACCTCCCAATGTAGAATGCAGTATTAGTGGTGAAGTATGGCTGCAGAAAGATATCGCTAACAACATTTTGATGCTGGATGCACCAGACAGGGGAAAATTACTCAAAGGACTGCTGATTAAACCCATTGTGCTTCTGGCCCGGGCTCATGCTTACGCTCGATGAGTGGTGGTACGAATACAAAATGTTACAGACTGAGACATCATGGTACACAGAGGATGCATCCTGGATAAAGTCTATTGTGTTGACATTGCTGTGCTGCCATCCTAGTGCAGAGCTGAAAAAAGATGTGAGGTATCACCTGACATGTTTGATTTTGGAGGTTCACCTCTTCCCAACAGCTGGAGGACCAGGATCAGTAACAAGCTGGCCCAGAGAACCAAAGTAGTCTCCCTCAAGGAATGGAATGTTGGTTGTGTCACGGGTGCTGAACACCACATTCGCTTGCATGACAAGAGACCCTTTAGAGAGATCCAGATGCCTAGCTCCTGTTGACATAGAAGATGTCTTACAGGAGACACTTACAAGAGATGTTAGTGGCTGGCATCATACAAGAGTCACGCAACCCATACACCTCCCCAATCATTGTAGTGCAGAAAAACAATGGATCTGTTCACATGTGTGTTGATTACAGGACCTTCAACAACAGAACTGTGCCGGACCAGTATACAATGCCATGTATACAAGATGCCCTGGACTGTCTAAATGGGAGTAAATGGTTTTCTGTTCTCAGCCTCCGAAACAGATATTATCACATCCCAATGGCTCCTGAGGACAGGGAAAAGACTGCATTCATTTGTCCCTTGGGCTTCTATGAGTTCCTCCGCATGCCCCAAGGCATATCGGGTGCACCAGCAACATTCCAGCGACTAATGGAGCGTGCAGTGGGAGATATGAATCTCTTGGAATGACTAGTCTACCTTGATGATGTCATAGTTTTTGGAAAACCTCTCGAGGAGCATGAGGCTCGCTTATTCAAAGTATTGGACAGACTTGAAGAGTTTGATCCATTGACAAATGCCAGTTTTTCCAGAGTTCTGTCAAATACGTGGGTCACATTGTGTCGTTAGAAGGCATACAAACCGACTCTAGTAAGGTGGAAGCCTTAACACGCTGGCCAAAGCCCAACAACTTGAAAGAGCTCCAAAGGTTTCTTGGATTCTGCGGCTATTATCGCCACTTTGTCAAAGACTATATCAAGGTGATCTGCCCCTTACTAAACTTAACTCAAGAGTATCCACCTACTCACAAGAAGTTTAAGAAGGGCACTGACAAAGATGCTGAAAAGACCTATTTCAGACTATATGAGCTGTTTGGGCAGAGATGGATGCGCAATTGCGACACTGCTTATGAAGAAATAATTTACAAACTGATTCACGCTCCCACACTTGCTTATGCTGATCCATCCAAGTATAACCCTCTTGCAAATGGGGGTTCCTAGAAATGCCAGTCTGGGTTTACCTTAGCCCATTTTGTTCTGTCCTTCTCCGGCTGTCACTCGGGCTTCTCCTGACTTGGCCTCTAATTTTTCTGGCTTCCCAGGTCCTGTTTGCCCTAGTGTGTGCCCCATCTTGCAGTCAAATGAAAATCTAGCCTCTCGGGGCTTAAACTGCTGACTGCGAGCTCCAGCTGCAAAAGTGCTGCCTCCAGGGCAGTGGGAGTCGTGTTGGTGCACAAAACGCCTTTGATGTGGAGCCGCTTGTTTTGCGGTCACCTTGGGGACTGTGCCATGAGTCCCGGGAACCCTTCCACCTATTTGGGACCCGGTGACCATGGACAGCCTGCTGGGGGACCACTCAGATGGGAATTAAAGGAGTTCTAACTCATTTAAGTATGCCTGTGCAGGGCCCTGGTCATCTGAATAATGCATAACAGTGTATCTGGCTGCCTCCAGGATAGCTATGTTCAGCTCCAGCCGAAAAGTAAAGAATTAAATTGTTTTACATAATGGAACTGTTGCTGCATGTTGGGAATATACTGTGTATGTGGGGAAAAGTGTTTAAAAGTTAAAATGAGTACTGTTTCCCTGGCAATTCCAGTATCTGGGACTCTGTGTGTCAGCCTGTCAGCTGCTGCAAGGGGAGTTTGCATAACTGCAGTAGTGACAGGAAAAGTAAAAAAGCCATGTTTTTCACCTGTGCAGCGACTGCAAGTACAGCCTTTAAGCTATAGAACTGTGGGGCCTGTGGGGAAAATTACTTCTTTCTGGTTACACCAGGACATTATTCAGGACTTGTCTAATCTGCTATTAGGGACAGTGGGTTAAGCAGCCATTGCCAGCAGTACAGCCAATTGGAATTGCAGAAATAGAAAGCTAGGACTTGTGGGACATTCACTATATGTCATGGGTAAGCACCCAAGTGATTGGGCTTACAGGGACATTATTTTAGGTGCAAATTCCACAACCCAATTGTGCCTCAAGTGTTCAGATTGACAGGTCCTTCAGCAGCTTGGAGACATGTCACCCCATCCCTGCTACCAATCCGGAGTTGAGCTAGGAGCCCTATAAAGAGACAGTGTTGCCAGTTTGTCTGGAGGGTCATTCAGAGATGCAGAGCTGAGAGAGAGCGCAGCAGAGCAGGCTAGTGGCTCAGGCTCCAGCCATGCCTTCAGGCCTGGGCAACTTAATTCAAGCCCTTTCAGTCTTCAGAGGGCATTTGTTATTTTCTTCAGTTAACTAGTTACAGTAATTGTGCTTTCTGCAACAGCTAGTCTGGAGGTTGCCTGTACTACCCTCCAGAAGCTAGTCTTCCCTCCCATGTCGGGGAAAGATGTGGACCGAAGAATCAGTTGTCCAGCAGTGGTGAGAGCGCTGACCAGACCAGAATAGAGGACATCATGCAGTGGTGAGAACCGCTGACCAAGTACCTCAGCGGTGAGAGAGCTGAAGAAGTCTTCAGGATGCCTTCGATTGCAGATGAGACACGTGGAGGACCTGAGTGAGTGCCCTTGTTCACCCAGGTGCAAGGGAGAAGCTAAGCAAGTAATCTTGGGGGCTCCATGCCCCATTAAGAAATGTGTGCTGTTAAGTGTGACGTATTGAAGTCATCAGTCTGGGCTACTAACACCATAAGAGACTGCCTAGTTCAGGTAATGGATGCATCTTGTCTGTGGCCCAAATGGCTAAGTTGCAGGTGCAGTGAGATGCTGGGCTTAGTGAATCATATAAATGTGTAGCTATGGGTTAGAGTCCTGCCATCGTGGAGCTGTCTGCCAAGATGCGCTTGCCACTTCATGAGACAGGAGGCCCTAGAGCATATTAATGTCTAAGATACTGTATAGCAGGAAATATTAGCTTTCAGTTTATTTTCACTATATTAGCTTAACTGACAAAAGTCCTAAAATAAGCTGATAGCTAATATTACAGGGAGCATAGTGCTGTAATGGGACAAGAAGCTGATGCACTAATTTAACAGGGTGCTAAATAGTACTGCATCCCACTCCGCGCTAAATAAAGAGGGCGCCAATATAAGCTGCTATGCAGTACCTTAAAGAGAATGTACCTGTGTCTGCACAGAATTTCATCTAAGAGCGCTTGGTATAAGTGTTAAATGTCTAGATATGCTGGATAGGACTCCGCTTGTGGATAATGTTCTTGGTATATAGAATGTACTGGATGTGACTGCCTGTGACTAAAGTATATGGGATACTTGATGAAAGTGTCGTTGCCAACTTACTCTGGATGGATGCCTTTTGGTATATAAAGTACTGGATGTGACCATATTTGAATTGCATATAGGATGCTTGACAGAAGCACTCATTGCATTGGATGGGACTTTCAAATATTGTGCTGAATGTTCTGGATGTAAGATCCACATAGTTTGTTCCGGAATGTTCAGAAGTCTGCGAGTGCAGGGCAATCCCTGATTTGTCTGCAAGTGCAGGGCAATCCCTGCTGTGGTTGTAAATAGTAATTTACTGCTTTACAAAAATCTGTTTCCAAGTTGCCCCCACCCTCAAATTAATAGCCGGCCACCTCGATCAGCTGCCACTCTATCAGGCCTGCAACATCTTGGATTGTGGTATCTGTTTAACCAGTATGGTATGAGATTGCGGGGTTTCTACTGTATCTGGGACTGGTACCAGTGTGGATATTATTAATAATTATGTTTAACATCCGATTTATCAGCAGCTAGATAGCCAAGGCTCTGGATGTCTTATGTCAAATGGTAAAATGTGATTTATGTCTGCCTGTTTGTAACCCTAGGGGGCGCTACCCTTAAGGCTACTACCCCTGCCTGCCTCCACTGAGACAGGGTGATGGGCCCAGATCCATTGATGGGTGCCTCCACCCAGAGGCTGGGGTTAATACGGTCTAGACCGCCTCGGTTACAGCCCTCTGGGTTACTGCAACCCCCTTTTTGTCCCACTAGTGACTTACACTGGATACCAACAATTCTTTTCACCAGTACACTTACCCCCCGGGTAGTATCTCAGCTCACTCTGGGGACCCCCTGTAAAGTAAGGTACAGTTATATCACAGTCACTATGCAGCAGTTCACCAGGGATGCACAAACCAGCCAGGATGTAGTTGCAACACGATAATCTGATTTATTAAGGGGGGGATAACAAGGAAAAAGGGGGGGATCAAGTTAATTAGCTATACTATAATGATCTACCTAGGGCTCTGTGCACAGGCGTAACCCTAAGATTTACTGTCCTTGGGTACCCAAGCCCTAACGGCTAGTCCAAACGTGGCAGCTGGTTGGGGCCCTTAACACAGATAAACATTACAGTCCTGAGCAGGTCAGAATAGGAGGAAAGTTTAATTAGGCAGTCAGCAGTATAATAATGCACTGGAAACCACTGTGTACACACACTGCACGCAGCTACCCTGAATCAGTACTCACAACCCCAGCAAATAACGATTCCTTCAACGCTGCCAGGACAGAGCCTGAACTTCACCAGCCTTCTCACATATTTATATGGCAACAGAGGGGTACCATACCAGGCAGCTGCTTTCAAACCTTCACAAACTTGCAGAAGAACTCAGACAGCAAACAGCAGCTTCAACATTACAGGCGGACAGAGCGTGACTCAGCAATCCTCTCCAGTATTCTCAGGTTGAGCCTGGTAGGTAGCTGGGCTGGCACCAGTCTCCTCCGACCGCACACCGGCGGATTTAGTCCAAATTGCTTGAAAGGGCAAAAACGGCCGCCTAGGTCTTCACGCACTTCCCACACGAACACTCACACAGCGCAGAAGCACAAAACTCCTCTCTTCTCCTCAGCCACAACACATCTGGCCCCAGCAGCAAGGGGCTCTTCCTTCAGATCGGGCGCTACCCGCTCCCATTGGCTGGCGGCACTTGTCAGTCAGCTTCTCCTGCTCTCAGTGGTGCGAAAAAGTGCCATAGTCCATAATGCCTTTCCCCAAATTACAAGCGGTTCCCCCATTGGTCAGTCAGCCCTATAAGGTCCCAAGGCACTGATTGGTCCTATTCAGCAGTTCTGGACCAACATGGGAGAGACAGTCGACAGTCTTTGCTGCAAAAGAAGGCAGGTTAGAACAGCTGCATTATCATTATTATTTTACGTTGTGTTCAGCAAACAATTACAGCTTCCAGTAGAACTCCTTCTGCACCACTAGCGATGGCAGAAAGGAGTCATTTTTTCAGTGTCCCAAGCGGGACTCTGGCATACAACCACGCAGTCCCCCTCCGTTTCAATTACTTACAGCTGCAACAGGCAGCCCTTAAAGAGAGAGCTTACGGAGGTTTTTTTTTTTTTGTTTGTTTTTTTAAACGCTCACAGGCTACCCGTTCAAACGGCTTTATGCCAATCACCATCCAGGCATGGAGCATGGAAACGAGCTCCAAGAAAGCTTGTCGGGAACCCCCTCATTTGCAAGGGGGTTACACATTAATATGTAGCCACCCAGCTGGGGGGTTCACCAGCAAAATCCAAAATGATCTCTGTACATGTGTAAATACGGTAAGATAACCTCTACTCCTCCTGTTTCCCTTTCCTAGCTCCTTTATTCCCCCCAAAATAAATATCTTGTTGTTGTTGTTGTTTGAAATCCTGCGTGAGCATATTATTAGAGAGCCTTTAATGCAAAATGTGGAAATGTGGGGAATGGTGTATTGGGCCATGTCTGGGGAAGGTAACTGGTCACCGTGGGTGGTATAGCAGCTCAGGGGGCTACAACCAGCACCATCTCACCCACGTAAAGCACCCTGAGTGGAGGCACTGTGCAAAGGTTTTAAAAAATGTTATGAGCTTGCGAACCCAACCCCCTTAGCTTATGTCCAGGGTAGTAGGCAGGGGTGTAACACTAGGGGGTGGCACCACCCAGGGGTTACACAAGCCTTATGTGTTACATACAGATGCCAGTTTGAGTGGTCTCGAAGCAGTACTCTATCAAGAACATCTTGAAGGCCAGTGTCCTGTCACCTTTGCTAACAGAAGTTTGACATCTTCAGAGAAAAAATATCCAGTGCATAAATTGGAGTTTCTCGCTCTCAAGTGGGCCATAGCTGACCAGTTTCACAAATACTTGTATGGTGCCAAAATCTTGGTCAAAACCAATAATAATTCATTAACATATGTCCAAACCACTGCTAAACTCGATGATACTGGACACAGATGGCTTTCTGCCCTAGTAACCAATGACTATGTGGTGGTGTACCGACCAGATCTAAACCACATAGATGCCGATGCTCTTTCACAAAGACCTCCTTCTGATAAACAGTGGGTTCATATCCCTGAGCAATCTGTAAAAGCACTATGCCTCAAGTTTGACCTGGAAGAAACCTTGTCTTCTGAAACTGAACTGTCTGACAATCATTTTGGACCTCCAGAAATGTGCATACCAGTTGCCTACTGTAACTTTGCAGTTTTTGACTTGAGTTCTTTACCACAGCTAACTTCAGCTGGTAACCTGTGAAGTGGGCGCATGAGGAAGGGTGCCATCCATTATGGCAACACCTTCCTCGCGCAATCAACTCATGGTGACAGACTGGTAGGATGACCAGGATGAGGGGGGTGGGCGAACTAGGCGACAGGATGTCCCTATACGTACGTGCTTGGGGGGTGGGAGCAAGCACGGTGAGTGTGGGCTGGGAGGGGGTGGAGGCTGTAGGGGGTGGCATTGTAGTTGTCAGTCGAGCTGCATTGTGGCATTGGGGATTGGGCAATGGCTGGGGTGGCTGAGGTACTGGGC
The DNA here is from genome assembly GCA_016271365.2 of Neoceratodus forsteri. NCBI lineage: Eukaryota > Metazoa > Chordata > Ceratodontiformes > Ceratodontidae > Neoceratodus > Neoceratodus forsteri. The sequence continues at coordinate 838,162,818 of CM028136.1, read as the reverse complement.
TCAGGTCCAGGTACTGGTGCAATTTTTATTGCGCCCAGCCCGAACCTTTTAATTTTTACTACTTCCTCCTCCCCCGACATGCACCCCAAAGTAGTAAAAATATGTCCTGGCACCATTGTGCTGGTGAGCCAGGGTTGTCAGAGTGCAAAAAATGTGTTCGGCACTCTCACTGAGTGATAATGGCGATCGCCTTTAGGTGTTCGCCGTTATCACATAGACCCACTTCAGCTGATCTCCACAAGGAACAGTACTACGATCTGATGATCAGGCCAGTGGTTAATGCTTTACGGAAAGAGGAAAATATCTCAAAATTGTGGTCCAGTGACTCCAAGACTGCCTTACTTCTTTGAGAGGGGAGTAAGCTCAAGCTTCAAGAACAGTTATTGTACCAAGAGCTTATTGACAGCCAAGGTAAAATTATGAGAAAACAGCTAGTACTGCCAGCTAAATTAAAAAATATTGTCCTAAAAGCTTTTCATGACCAAATAGAGCATCTGAGTAGTGAGAAAACCCTTGATCTGGCCTGTTCACGTTTCTACGGCCCTAAAATGGGCCTAAACATAGAACAACCCATTAAAACCTGTAGTAGGTGTCTTCAGCTCAAGACTCCACCACAAAGAGCAGCCCCTCTGGTCAATATTGTCACAAGTGCACCAACAGAGCTTGTCTGTATCGATTTTCTTAGTCTGGAGCCGGATTCCAAAGGTATTGCAAATGTACTTATAGTCACGGATCACTTCACGAGATATGCACAAGCCTACCCCACCAAAAACCAAAAGGCCTCAACTGTAGCCAAAGTCCTTGTTGAAAAGTTTTTTTTGTACATTACGGTGCACCCCAAGCGTATTCATTCAGATCAAGGCTGGGATTTCTAAAGTAGACTTATCAAAGAACTGTTGTCCCTGTGGGGTGTAAGAAAATCCAGAACAACCCCTTATCATCCTCAGGGGGATCCACAGCCAGAAAGATTTAATAGAATCCTACTTGATATGCTGGGCACTCTGCAACCTAAAGATAAACCAAAGTGGAGCCAACAAATCAGCACCCTTGTCCATGCTTATAATCGCACAAAAACAATGCTACTGTTTTTCACCGTATCACCTTATGTTTGGCATAGAAGTTAGTCTTTCAGTTGATGTATGTTTCGAAGTGTCTCCTGACGGTGTCCAATCAGATAACTACCTGCAGTATGTCAAAAATCTAAACGCCCAACTAGAGCATGCCTATCCATTTGCAAACACTATGGCAGCAAAGAGAAACCTGACTAACAAAACTCGCCATGACAAACGTGTTAAGGCCCAAGAACTCTAACCAGGTGACAGGGTACTAAAGAGAAACTCTGGACTTCCAAGTAAACACAAAATAGCCGATCGCTGGAGTCACATTCCCTACACAGTAGTCAGTAAGCTGCATGATCTGCCAGTGTATAAAGTATGTCCACAGGGGGAACCTCATGCTGTTAAAACCATTCACAGAAACCATCTGTTACCTATCGGCCAAATAGTAATCAATACTGTTCAAGAGACTGAAGCCCCTTGGCGCCCTGTAATTAGATCTGCTACCAAGGCTAAGCAACAAAATCAGCAAACTTCTGCTTCTCAGTCTGTTGCTCCTAATGTCTCCCATCCTGCAGACATTGCAGATATTGAAAATTCTGAAAGTGAAGACAAGTGAATTTTATCCTGCTTTCTACCCATCTTTTGAACTTGTTCAAGAGCAACATGGCATTATTCCAGCAATAGTGCCTTGTTGAAAGTGTGAATGCGCTTAGAAATGTATTTGTGTAATGTGTGTAGTAGTAGGTACTGCGGTATTTCGACCAATAGGTGGCGCGAGTAACAGAGCAGGAAACGGATGTGGGAGCCCCACAGATAGTCAAACACCGTCTTACCTGGTGCTGCAAGTGTCAAGCAAAGAACCAGCACATCTGTTTCCCACCCACTTCATAGTGTACAACGTGCACAATAATGGAACAGCAGTAGAAAGTAGAAGTGAACAAGACATAAGCCTGAAACACACAAAAAGTTTTGTCATTGTCTGAAAACACCACCTACTTGTCGAAATCATCACCAATGCTTCAGGCAAAAGGTGGTGGGTTGCCCAGTGTTTTCAACGGTGAAGGACCCCAGAAAGGAATGGGCAGCATAGAATATATCTATCTGAGGTAAACGTGTGGTGTGTGCCGGCGAGGTACACGATTCACATAGTTATAGTGGCACTAGAATTGCAGTGGAGAAGTACGCCGGCAGCAAACCAGATGATTGGGAAACAGAACTGCAGTGCTCCTCTGAAAGCACCACCTATTGGTCACAATAGTCACAGGCGCTCTATACAGGCACAGCACAGAAGTGCTCTCAGTTGTCGGGTATAGAAAGCTATGCACGTAATAGATTTTCCCCATAATTCACCATGGCATGAAGCTGAGATACAAATGAGCGGACAGGAATACAACAGCCGAGTAAAACTAGCAACTTTGCAGGTCTCATAATTATGTGGTCTCAATTTTGATATGTAAAGCAAAGTTGTAACATGTGAGAAACTTGTGGATACTACATTACTCGCTGGGGGCTGTGTAACTTGCACGTGCACGCTTCCACTGACAAAACCTCGCAAAGTTACACAGCTGAACCATAATCCTGCAAGTAGAATAACTCATTCTGCTCAGTAGCGTTCCATAACAAGTAAAACACGTCAGTAATAGTAGCCTTGCACTTGCCATGTTACAAGTGCATTAAGCCGCTCCGAAGGTGGCATCTAATGGGGAATTAATGCATGGTTGAGCTGTTGTAGGCACTCTGCCGCGGTCCCAGCCATGCATTAATTCCCCATTAGATGCCACCTTCGCCGTGGCTTAATTCTTACTTGGTGGGATCACCTGACTGAGCCCTCTTCTAGTTACATGTCTGGACATGTTCTTTCAAAACCAAGGGGAGAGGGGATTGTGTCAGGGGATATCCTAGTTCAGTTAAAGGTACAGTGTATATATCCACAGATATTGACTTTCTATATCTCTGATCCACAATGACTAAGCACTTTTATACATAGAACCTTATACAGTAACAGGTTTATAGTGTGAATTTATGAAAATATCTTAAGGATTTCTTAAAACTGTATTTATCATGAAATTATTGTTTTACATGACTTCTGAATCCTTTTTCTTTAAAAAGGTTGTATTAATTGTATTCATTCCTGCCATCTCAAATAGCCTTCATGCTTTTTTGTACACAAAATGCACTTTACACAACACCTCTCCGGGTGTTTGGCATCATTCCAGTGACTGGATGGATGGAAATGGAAAAAGAATGAAAGGAGAGAACTAGTAGTAAGTTTAGTAGGGATAGTAAAGAGCTACGCTAGGTGGCCAACCTAGAGTAGGGGGGCAAAAAAAGAAAAGCAAAGGGAAAAGCATTAACTGATGCTAGGAAATAAGGAGATAGAAAAGTGGTCCAGTCATAACCGAGGGTGTAGCCTGACTGCGCCACACTGAGAGATAGGACTCAAACCAGTTGATGATAGTACCGGCGAGTCCACAATATTCTCTAAAGTGATCCAGAACCACAAAGTGATCCACAGTGTCAAATGCTGAAAAGAGATCCAGGAAAACAAGAACTAACCCATCTCCTCTATCTCTTTCCCTGAGGAGGTCATTTTGTACCCCAACCAACGCTGTTTCAGTGCTATGCCTTGCCCTGAAACCTGACTGGAATGGCTCATATATGTCAAATGCCATGAGGTGCACCTCGAGCTGCTACGCTACTATTTTCTCAACAACATTTCCTAAAAATGGAAGGCTGGAGATCGGTCAATAATTTGCCAGGACATCAGGGTTGAGTGATTGTTTCCAGACAGTAGAGTGCCAGTGGACTGCCAAAGTAGATCACATATTCTATATGTAAGGGCAATCCATGGAGATGTTCCTGAGTTTCAAAATAAGCAATGCAGCAAGTCCAAGAGCAAAAACGCTTAGTTAAGCTCTTGCATTTACAGTTGTCATGCACCTCCAGCTTGCCAGGACTAGAAAGCCAGATCACATTCCATGTCTTTGGAGGTAAAGCTAGGACCTGTCACATGTAAAATGATCCTAGAATGTAAAACATCCGAAAGTCCTCCAAAATCAGTATGGGCAGGGTAATTGCAATTTATTGAACTTTACTGTTATTTTTTAAATACAACAGCAACTAAAGAAAAGAAAAACGATCAATAACAAGGCATGCCAAATAAAACAAAAGCAAACTAAACCTACCCTTCCCCCCAATCCTTGGAGCACACCCATGGAAGTCTAACATACAGAATGTAAGCTGATGAAGGTTGTTCGATTTGGGAGCCCAGGATAGTATCCCAGAAGAAGGATTTCCCCGACCATTTGGGGGATGCACTAAATTAAGTAGACCGTGTTGGGGGGGGAGGGGGTGATGGCCAGTAAGGCATACAACTGTTCCCATCAGGATTGGAAACTAAGCAGTCTATTATTCCGCAGAGCGATCTGCTTTTCTATCTCTAGCACCATAATGATTCCTGATGCCACTCTCGGAATGTCAGGACAGCATCATCTAACCAATGGCAGCAAATAATTTTTGCCGTAATCAATATCAGGCCATATAGGCCCGATGTGACCCAACCAGATCCTTTGGGTACAAACCAACTGGGCAAACCTCAGGGGTAAAAAAGGAGTCTAGACCCAGAAGAGGATCACGAGAATGCCAGATTTTGAACCAAAAGGGGGTGACCTTGGGACAGTCCCAAAAAATATGTTTGAGATGCCCCTTGGCCAGCCTACAGCAAGAGCAGCAGGGAGACTCGAGTTTACCCATCTTATGGAGCCTGAAGGGTGTAAAATAGAGATTGTGGAGAGTATGGAACTGTAAGAGGCGATAACGGTCTTGCTTGACAAACCTGTACAAATGTTTCCAGACATTTTGCCAAACTTTGGTAGCCACCTGGAGATGTAATGCATGTTGCCAGTAGTAACAAACACCCTCCAAACAGGCTGGGTCTCTTGACTGATAAAATCAGTACAACTCAGACACTGCGTGGGGTTGGGCAGCTAGATGAAGAAGCAGGGACAGGGCTGCACAGATGGGGGAGACGGGGGCCCAAAAAGAATATTATTGCTCCTGCGAGCTGCAGACGATTAAAAGGGTGAAACACTGGGAGGTCAAATCGGGTCTGTATGACAGGGACAGGGTGCAAGTATGCCATTCTCAATAACGGAGGAGAGTGTGGCCGAACGAAGCTGGGGACAGAAACCAGGAGGAATTGGTCGGTTGGCAATTTGTATATTGGGGTTCTCTAATAAAGGTTGAGAGAGATCTTCTCTCCATTCCCATCCCATATAAACTCGGAGTTGGCTGAGAGCTCTAAGGGACCACCAAATAAGTGTACCCCTGAGTTTCTGGGGCAATTGAGAGGGTTTGATATATAATAAGCTATGAAGCTAGAGACCTGCCTAGATGCACAGATGCTGTTCTATCAACAACCAAAGGAGTTGATATTCCATGCTGCGGGTTATCAATTTTGGGGGGGGGTGGAGGGGGGGGAGTCCCATAAAAGACTTGGGAACTGTGCAAGGTGCAGTAATACAGGAAAAAATCTGGGAGATGCAATCCACCTCTCTCCTTGGGCAAGGTGAGCTTAAAGTATGCCCTTCGCTGGGTCCCCTGTTTCCAGAGAAAGACTGAAATAGCCGATTGGAGTTTGGCAAACCAAACCTTGGGCAGGTAGGAACCTAACATACTCATGGGATATAAAATACATGGTAGAACATTCATCTTAATCACGTGCACCCTGCCCCAGAGAGAGAGAGAGAGAGAGAGGGAGGTGCATCCACCTCTGAAGATCCCGGGAAATATCCTTGAGTAAGGGGGTCAGGTTCTCCTTCTCTAGAGTGACCAGAGCCCGAGTGATTCTAATGCCCAAATATTTCAGAGAGTGAAGCTCCCAATGAAGCCTCATATCTAAAATTTTCTGGCAAGGGACATGTACATTAATAGGAGCACCTAGACTTATCCAGGTTAAGTTGATATCCTGCAACCTCTGAAAACCTGTGGATCTCGACAAGGGCTGCTGGGATTGACGTTTGGGGATTGAGGAGATGCAGCAGAAGATCATCGGAGTATGCCGAGAACTTGCAGATAATCCCCCCCCACCTTGATACCTTCCGCCCTGGGATTATTTTGGAGATTATGTAGTAAGGGTTCCAGGTAAAGGTTAAACAGGAAGGGAGTGAGGGGGCATCCTTGTCAAGTACCGCACTGCAGGGTCAAAAGGGCTGACAGGATACCATTACAACGAATCTGAGCCATTGTATGGGATAAAGAACCTTAGCTGAGAAACCAAATTTGTGAAGTGTGGCGAAAAGAAAGGGCCATGAAACCCTATCAAAGGCTTATTCTGTGTCGAGAGAGATCAACACTGCTGGGACCCTGCTCTCACCCAATGCAGAAATTAAATGCCAGAATTTACAGAGGTGATCTGAAGAAGATTGACCCGCCATAAATCCAACTTGTGTGGGACTAATAAGGACTGACCACACCTGTAACAGACAATTAGCTAGGACCTTTGCCATAATTATAATATCTGAATTGAGGAGGGAAATGGGTCTGTAATTACTGGGTAACAATGGGTCCCTATCTGGCTTGGGAATAAGTGAGATCCAAGCTTGGGTGAAGGAAAGATCTGAGTGGTCAGAAGTACAGAGGTAATTAAATAAACGGGTGAGAACTGGGATGACGGAGTCCCCACAAGCAATGTAAAAATTATTAAGAAATCTATCGGGGCCAGGGGCTTTATTTTTAGGGAGAGCATGAATCATGGCTCTGACTTTGTCTTCTGTGATGAGGGCATCCAACGTTCACTCTGTGTAGGGGAGAGTCATGGGAGTTGTAAAGGAGCCAAACAGTCCCTAATAAGGTTGGGAAGGTCAGGAGAGGTAAGATCCTCTGTGTATAAAACGTAATAATGGGCAAAGGCCTCTGTAGTTTCTTGCGGTTGAGTTAGAATTGGGCCCTGTGGGTCAGGTCAAAGAGAGTAGATAGCTTTTTTGGCCTCCATCTGTCGAAGATGTAGTGCCAAAAGCTTTCCCGCTCATTCTCCGGTCTCCAAGTAGCAGAACTTGGTACGTTGAAGGGCGAGGTCAGCTTGCTCTACTAAAGCCCAAAGTACTATGCTCTTAGAGCACTCAGTTGATGCCAGGCAGTGGGGTCTGAGGAGGGGCCAAAAAGAGTGCTCCAGCCTTCAGATGTGCTGAAGTACGGCGTCTATCCTCCCCTCTTTCTGTTTCTTTCGGGTAGACGCTGTCCAGATCAATTCCCCCCTTACCGCACATTTGGCAGCTCCCCATAACATATCCCATTTTTTTAACCTTAGCAATAAACACATTCCTATAACCAAGAAATCTAACAGACTGTTTGAAAGCAGAAAGGTTCCAGGATCAGGCCTCACTAAGCGGTTGTAACCAACATGTACACCACTGATACCAGATACCTTGTATGGGAGTAAAAAAAGGGACAATGTTATAAACAAAAAATTAGCTGAAAAAGAAAGCCAGGGGATTAACCATATCCAGGCCACCTGCTTTCATTGGCAAGTATAACATGTTCCACTTAGCAGGGTTAAGCCAAGCTCCCCAGACCATCTAAAAAAAAAAGCGACTGAAAATCCAGACTTCAAACTGTGGCGAGGGGAGAACTATACCTAATAAAATGAACAATAGGAGCAAAAACATTTTAATGATAAATCTCTTTCTTTCAGACTTGCCAGGTTTTCCAAATATCAACTTTGGTCTGAACATCATCAAATTTGTCTGCCCAATTCAGGGCAGCCAAATCATCATGGAAAAAGTTTTATTCCCAAAATAGTTAAGGGGTCATGTGTGATCTATATGCCAGTTATTTCAGAAAAGGTGGACTGTCCCAGGTTGAGACAAAAGCCCTTACTTTTGGTATACTAGAGCCAGATACAGCAGAGTACTTACATATGAAATTTACGCAGAGTGAAGTCCAGATTGCACACGGTCTCCTAGTAGGACAATATTATCTGCATAAGCGGCTATCTTAACAGGGTGAGTAAAACCAGGAATCTATAAATCCTGTACTTTCAGACTGGAAGAAATAAGCTGCAATACTGGGTCCAAACAGAAAACACATAAAAGCCGGCTAAGGGGGAAGCCGTGCTGGACCCCTCAGTACACAACTATCTCATGGCCAAGCTAATTATTAATAGCCAGGAGTCAGGTCACATGAGAGTAAAGCAACTGTAAGCACTGAATGGAAGGCCAAGGAATACCACAATGATGTAACACAGAAAACGAGTGACTGATTTTATCAAATGCCTTTTCCTGGTCAAGGGAGAGCAGGAAACCATCAAGGGACCCCTGCTCTGCCTGACTCACTATTTTCCATTACAGAATTAAGTTTTCATACAAATTACAGCCAGAAACAGAACAGGTTTGAAAATTAGAAATCAATATTTGTGCAGGAGCAGAAAGTCTCTCACATAAATTTTCACAGGGATTTTAAAGACAGAGTTTAAAAGGCAGAGCGGGCACCAATTCTGGAGGTCACAGGCATCACCCTTTTTAAACAAAAAATTGTATATGGCTGTGTAAAATTGTTTGGAAATGGTGTCATTTTGCAAAAGATCATTATAAACCACAGTTAACACTCTGGAAAAAATAGTCAGCATGAGACTTATACAATTCAGAAGTAAGACCATCCATCCAGTGGCAGTCTTACTGCGTACTATCAAGATGGTCAAAGCAACTTCAGCGGAAGAGATGGGGCAAATTAATTCATTTTTGACCAAACTGGGCAAAAGAGGGGAGAGACATCAGATAAAAATTCAGACATATCACCATGAGGCTGAGCAGGAGTACCAAACATAGACGTCAAGTAAGTTTCTGCAACCCGTAACATCCCAGCCGGATCAGAAACCAAAGTCTCATCAGCAGCAAGAAGACCTAAAAAACTTTTTTCCTCACGTAAGATTTACAATTTTTATTTATTTTTTTAGCTCCTTATATGTTCCTGACCGCCACTCTTTCGGGATGTCAAGGGCCCTCCTACTCCACCAGGTCCGTCCCCATTGCCGTCATCCGCTGTCTCCATCTGCCATGTCCCGATCAACCCGGATGTATACCTTCACCGGGGGGGCCCCCCCTCCCAGGGCCAAGGTGAGGGGAGAGAGGTTCCATGCACATAGCAGGAGATTGGCTCTGGACACATGCCAGGGTTTTGTGGTGCAAGGGGACCCAGGCAGCCATCATCCGGTTGGTTGGGCAGCGGATTTCCACTTTTCTCCCCATCCCCCACCTACAGCAGTCACACATGCCACGACCTCCCAGCATAACACATAGGTGGCACGTGGTCATCCACGCCGCATTGTGCGTTGTTGTCAGGAGTTGCTCCACAGTGGTGCAGATCTGCGCCCAGCCCCCTCCCGGGAGGAGGGTGTCCCTTTGGACACCCTAAACCTTCCCTGCCAGTCTCCATTCCTGATGTCCCAGGATCAGGACATGAACCCAGGTCACCAGCATGCCAGGGAATTCCCTTTCACCCAGCCCCACTAGGGCTGGCGACAATTTTCAAGAATATCACTAGCAGCTGTCCGGCCTTGCATACCATATTTATGCTCCAGTAATAAGGACAACACCTTGTCATACTGTATAGCCTTCCTTTCACTTTTCAAATGAGAAATTTGAGAGTGTAAGATAAGAGGGCCTGCTCTAGCTTGAGACAATAGAAAAGAGAATTGATGTTGCAAAGCCAAATATTTATGATAATGATCCCTACTTCTAGAAACAGAAATTCTGAGAAAAAAGGATTTAATATCATGTTTCTCACTTTTTTTTTGTTTTGTTTTTGTTGCCAGACTCCCCAAGCCCCGCTAATGGGCTCACCAGGCTCCGGCAACCACCCCCTCATACTTGGGCTTGCCCCCCCCAAGTGGGGCTGCCAAAGTGGACTGTAGTGGCCAGATGGGATGGCACCAGAGCTGGTCATTAAGGGGGGCTGGCATACTTTTTCTATTAGTCCCTCGGAGGCGGGGACATGCAATGATGACCCATGTCCGCCATGCCCCCAGTACATCCTGGCGCCGACCGTGGTGGTACTCCTGGCCTCCACCAGGGGTCCACAGTGCATAGGACACTTGACCCTCCTCCCCTGGAGTAGGAGAGCAGTCCAGCGGACGCTTCATCCTACTCCCCCCTGGCTGGCCCTCTGACTCCCAGATCTGTTCCTGAACCCGGGTCATCGGCATCGCAGACAGCAGCCATGCCGCTGCACCAGTGGGCCGGCCAGGATTTTATATCATGTTTAATCTCTTCCCACCAAGAGAAGGAATCATCATACAAACAAGTCACAGATACTCTGGCTGCCAAAAGGTCGGACATAGAACCATTAATAGCACTGTACTCTAACAGGGAATTGTTCAATCCCCAGAAAGAATTCTTAGAGAAGAGAGGGGGTGTCCGGGGACCCACAGAAATACACAAAACCATATGGTCCGAAGCCTCCAAAGGAAACAAAGTAGCTGACCAAACTAACAAAGTTTGGGAAAGAAAGATAAAATGAATCCTAGTAGCCACAGTATTTCTATGATAGGTATAACCAGTCGTGGGATGGAGGGACCTATAAACATCCTGCAAATCTGCAGCATCAATGAGCTTAAACAATGCAGTGGAATCAGAAAAGAGTTTGTCAGTTGTCAGCCCTCTACCAGCCGTGGAGTGTACACAATTAAAATCTCCACCCAAGACAACATAAGTACTATTACACAAAAAAAGGACAAATTCTGGGTAAATAAATCCACTCGGGCACATTTAGTGAGAGAAGCATAAACATTAATAAACCAAGACTTCTGGGTATCAGTTTCAACATCTAATAGTAAAGCCCTGCCAAGAAAAATATCTAACAAATGAAGCACAGTAATGAATGGGAAATAGAAATAGAGAACAGAATACCCACTCCATCACAGGCATTCACCCCATAGGACCAAAAGGAGGGACCCAAACACCAGGCCCTCTTTGCAGCAGTAGGTCAGCAGGAAATCTCAGTCGAGCATCCTGCAGAAAGTAGACATCAAAATCAAGGTCCTTAAGGAATGAAAAAGTCATGTTTAGGGCCCTTAATGCTGTTGACATTAATAGATGCCACACTGAGTTGTAGAGTTGTAGCCATGGCAGCAAAAAAATTGGGATTATAAAAGTTTTCAACATGTAAATTCTCTTTTTCTTTGTCATGGGATATTATTTCCATCTATTTACTTTGACTTCTGTCATTTCTATTTTTTCTGTCCAATTTCAAACTGCTGGTTCTGAGCTCCCAAAAGTAATGCCTAATATCTACAAAGGTTCTTGCTGGACCTGTAGCCCTGCTACATTAGAGATCTGCAGGTCTGGGCGTACTGCTATGGGCATTCATATGTTTTTGTTTTTATTTAAAGAGGAGCCAGAAATTTGAAAAAAGGACTGTATAACCGTGAGCACTCTTGTCACCAGACCTATGATCTGCTACTAATTGGCAGATATCATCTGTTTATGCTAATATGTTCCATGTCATAATAGCAATCGAGAAACAGTGATTTCGGTGATGCACACTTGCAGCACAGAAAAAAAGGTGCCCGAGACCTACAGGTCTCATTTTTAATGCGGGGGGGGGGGGCGCGACCCTACTTATGGATTCTCAAATCCAGCGGGGTGTATGTCAGGGAGGTGCAAAACCTGATTAAAATACATGCTGCCAGGCGGCAAAAAAAACCCTGCACCATGCTGAACCAGAACCCAGTACTCCGTGCCTCCCAGCAAACCACCCTCCCCATGACACCAGCGATCCAGCTCGGCAGCTGCTCATCGCAACCCCTCCCACATGCTATCCCTCCCCTTTCTACCCCCCTTCCCCCGCGGGGTGTATGCATGCGCATATACCTGCTAGTTCCTGTTGTGGTTTTCACCAACCACAGTATCCAGTTTCCCTTCTCCCTGAGTAGCCGTGATTACAGTCGCTGACACTGAGTCGCCATTTTTCTAGGCGCCCAATCTCGATCACTGTGGTCACGAACTACCATGCTAATACACGAGGGAACTGGTGCCCATTGGACTAATCGGATGTGTAATATTCTGATCTGCATTTAATTTCCTAACTAGAAGATCTATTGCAAAACCATACAAGAGGGGGCTCAGTGGGCACCCCTGTCAGACTCCCCTTCTGATTTGGATATGCTGACCCAGTATTCCATTTAATATCAGACTTACTGTTGCATGTTTGTATAGGTTCTGTATCCACTGGATAAAATCTGTTGGAATGCCATAGTGATGTAAAATATTGAACAGGTAATCGTGTGATACCAAACCAAATGCTTATGTTTGATCCAAACTTAACACATATCCCCCTGCCATGGGGCAGTTGTAGACCTAGCGTAGTAACCGTAAGTTATCTAACATAGTTCTTTGTCGGATTGCGCACATTTGTGTTGGAAACATTAGTGTTTTTCTGCAGCTTGTGACAGTCTTTTGCCTATTATTTCACATATTATTTTCCAATCTGTGTTTATTAAGCTAAGAGGTCTCCAATCATCAGTGTCATCTTTGTCCTCTTTTTTATGTAAGTAAATCAATAGATTGTCTGCTAAGACGGGTGGCAGGTCTCTGTGTCCAGTAATTATTTCATTAAAGGCAATTTTCAGGTATTTTAAAAGGCTGTCAGTTGTCTTTTTGTAAAATTCTCCAGGAATCCCATCCAGCCCAGGGTCTGTACTGTTTTTATGTTGCTTGCACGCATGTGCAAGAAACATAGTGCCATCATTGGAGATTTCGGAGGTGTGTCACCTCCTCCTCCAATTCAGGCAGTGTGCTGGCAGGCGCAGGGCCCCCTGTAAGCCAATGCATTTTGGAGCTGTCTATGACACGCTCCAAAATGCAGTGCCATACAGTTGAAAGGGGGAGCTACGCTTGAGTGAGCAGCGATAAGAAGCTGCTCACGCGCAGCTCCCCCCTACCGCAGGCGCGCACGCCCTGCATGCACTGTATAGCCGCATGGGTGCCCACCTCCCGCCGCTGAGCTGCGCTCGGCCTCCCCCAGTAGTTGGTGCCACGCTGGGAGCCACCCCAGTGTGGCAATCACTCCTTTGCCGACGCCGCTGAACGCCTCATCGTTTTGTGCCACGCTGGGAGCCCACCCCAGCGTGGCAAACAGTCCATCGACGCCTTTTTTTTTTTTTTTTTAATTTTTTTATTTTTACCTGTAAGACAAAACGGTCCTGCTGTGTGTATCTCCCCAACCCCCTACAACCTCGCACTTCCACCCACTGCGCACCCAGCCTCCCCCACACCCCCACCCCATACTTACTTCTCCTGACTCGCGCGATGATCTTCGTGGACCTGGAACATGTCTGCACTTCTTCAAAGCTGACCCATGAACTGAGGAAATGCCTGGTAAGCTGTATAATGGCCTAGATAGGGGGTTTCAACTTTATTGCATATCTCAGCCATTTTGGGAATTTTGCACCAAATTTAGTGATCATAAATCACCCTTCGGGCCTAATACCGCCATGACAGTGACATCATTCATGAGAAGGGGGCCTAAAACCCTCATGTTGAAAATTTGGTGCCAAAATTCCAAAGAATGACTTTTACAAGCGTGCGTTGCGCAGTTCCTATGCAGGCTCGTAAGTTCGCGAAATTTCAATATTTTCACTCCAGATTTTCAAAATTGCCATTTTACCACACCTTCTTATGAGCAGTATAGCTGTCATTTTTCACATCTCACCCAAAATGTGTTTCCACCCATGTAGCGCAGAATGGCACAGTCGGTGTACGAAATCAATGTATGGGACAAATTAAGAAAATCAAAGTGACACTGTTCATGAGCAGAGGTCTTAAAATGGCAATGTTGAAAATTTGGTGAAGAATTCCTAAAAATGACTGTTTTACCAGCGTGCATTAGCGGTTCTCACGTATTTCGTGGGTTTGCAATTTTCAATATTTCCACTCCAGATTTTCAACATTGCCATTTTACTACACCTTCTTATGAGCAGTATGGCTGTCATTTTTCACATCCTGCCCAAAACGTGTTTCCTACTCATGTAGCGCATAATGGCAGTCGGTGTGTGCAGACTCAATGTATGGGACACATTAACAAAATCACAGTGACACTGTTCATGACCAGAGGTCTTAAAATGGCTATGTTGAAAATTTGGTGAAAAAAATCCTAAAAATGACTGTTTTACGAGCGTGCGTTGCGCAGTTCCTATGCACGCTCGTAAGTTTGCAAATTTTCAATATTTACACTCCAATGACTTCCAAATACCTAAACAGCACATAGAAGCAAGCAACATTCGGCACTGACAAATGCTTGTTTAGATGGGTCACTACCTCACGAATTTCTGCTAGTGTGATTGAGTTGTCTCTCTTTGTATTTCCTCAGATAGAGCTAGTATGTTCAAATCCTGAAGAAATGTCTCAAATGTTGAGGAGATTGGTAGTTTCTGGCCAAAAAGTGTTTTTGTATGTGAGGACACCATCTCTAACATTTCTGTGCTATTCTGTTAATCCCCCAGATCTGGTCTTTAGTTGTGCTATATATTTATTTTCTACCCTTTGGTTATATCAATCATAAGGATTTACTGTTTATGCTTTGCCTTGTGTACCAAATTTTTGTTCAAGAAAAGGGATACTGGTCCTATCATACTGTATATCATGCACCTCTTTTTTGGTAGTTGCTATTTGTGTTGAATAATTAAATAGTTTATCCACTGCTATTGAATTTAACTTCTGGAGAACTTAAATCTAAATATTTTATATATTGTTTTTGGCATGTTTTCTTTGTAGCCTGTCGACAACAATGCTTTATTTCAATTTTTGTATCCTGCCACCATAAAAGTGGGTTCTTGTATAATTCAAATACAGATTTTCTAGCTTCCAATACCTCTTGGATGTCTTGCCAACCATTAGGATCCTCCAGCAAAGATACATTCATTTTCCAGTGATTGTGAGTAACTGGCTTATTAGTTGCAGTTCCAAGTTGTTCTTTACATTAACTTATGGTCTAAAGTTTTGATAGTAGAAGTAGTATATGCATTACATGGTATCCATTCTGACAGAAAAAAATAATCTGTTCTAGATGAAAGATGTCCTTTATGGAAAGTATGGCTAGGAGGACCTTACCATAAGTAGCACTATCTACCAATCTAGCTGTCTTGTACATTGTGGGCCAGATATTCAGAAATGCACCAAAGGCCAGCGCAACTCCGGCACAGCGCAACTCAAATGCGCCATGGCACAGTGAATGCAATATTCAAAGGTTACGCATGGCGACATGTGCCAGCACAAGATGGCTGAATATCGCACGGATGTGCTATGGCACAACCAGAGGTGCACCAGGGCACAACCCAGACCTGCGCGATAGCACAACCAGAGATGCACCAGGGAGTAAAGGGAGATGTGCCAAGGCACAGAAGGACCAGCCCCCCAGGCAATGGTGGGAGCATAGCAGCAGAGGTAAAGCACAGGGCAGGCAGTGGAACACAGCTGGGGACGGTGGAAGGGAGGCACAGTGGTGGGCCATAGGTGACCACAGCCTGCAGGGCGCAGACAGGCAGCCAGCACCAGGGCACTGGATGCAGGAAACAGGTGGCACCAACAGCCAAGGGAGGGCTGCCACTGGAACCCCCCGCTGGATGCCAAGCCCCCACCCACCCAGCCCACTGACCAACCACACCCCTGGTACACGGTGCCCAACACATGCTACATATCCTGGACAGCCAGCCCCTGGCCCCAAAGGCAAAGCCACTAACCAAGGGGCATGACACTACCATGCATGGCCCGCACAATGACACAGGCACACCATACAGACACCCCCCACCCCACTGCAGCATGGCTACTCACCAGCTGCAAAGCAGACATGGACACAGGCAGTTAAGCAAGAACTCTATAATAAACCAAACTATGTACAATAGAATGCGGTGGTAAAGGGTAGGAGAGTGAGGTATGGGGACAGGGGACAGGGACTGTACAGTGGGATGGGGAAGGATGGGGAAGGGATGGCAGGGGTAAGAGGGAAACAGTGGGGACAACTATGGGCGGCCACTGCCTGCTGTCACCTGATGCCTCCACCACTGCCTGTCATGCAGCACCATCCGCCTGGTCTACTGGGCCACCTCCAAGGTTGTCGAGGTTATCAGGATGATCTGTCTTAACAGTTGGCAATATAGTGGCAGCTGCAACCTCCTCCAGTTGCCTGTGACAAAGGAATGGACAGGTGATCAGTGCAAGTCCCTAGGAACCATGCCCTCCCACTGTGCGCAACAGGCATTGAGAACACACACTCTTGGAGTGGCACCCTAGCCACCCACAGTGGGTGGGAAATGCCTGCTGGCATCCCAGCATGCCATGACAGTGCACAGCGGTGGAAACCACCACCCAATGACCACCTGACCGTGCAGTTACAGGCAGGTGGCACAGGGCTGCAGCAGCACCAAAGCAGCACCAGTGGAAGCTGGGCACATACCCATCCAACCAACAGCTGGTACATGTGTGCAATGGCTGCTCCAGAGTGGCATGCACACCACAGTGTGCAGCACACAGCTGACATAGCACATGGCACAGGTGGTCATGGCTGCACCCTCACCACCGCTGGCCACCCGGTATTGAGTAGAGGAAGACAACAGTGCCTACCTGCCCGCTGCAGTGCCACTCGCGCCTGTCCCACTGCTGCTCCACCTCCACTGGTCGGGCCCGCTCCACCTGCTGATTGTTCTGCAGCAGCCTGCTGCAGCCCACCAGGCACCTCTGCCTCTCTGGCACGGCGCCGATCCTCAGGCCCTAGGAATGAAACACAGGCAGACACACATCAGAGTACAGCCACAGCATATGCCCACCACCCCCACCCCTATGCACAGTGTGTACCCCAGCATGACATGACCCATAGGGCAGTAGCATAGTGCACCCAGTGGCTGGCAATGACACCACATTGCACACGCTGACAGTGCCCCCCCATAGGGCATGTCAGACAGCCCAGCCAACACCATGGTACAGCAGTTGGGCACACATGCAGCATGTGCCGACTTACCTGGCCGTGGCACAGCCCCCCTGCGGACACATGCCTGCAGCATCCTCAGCCTCTCGGGGTCCTGCCACATCAATTCACAGTACCAGTGGTGGTACTGCTCACCAGTCCGAGGCACCCCAGTATCCTGAACCAGGCCTGCAGCAATGGCCTGCCAGATGTCTCTTCTGGCCTGCTGCAGGGGGCTCCTGGCTAAACAGGCCAGGTGAATGTGACAGCATGTGTGCCACAAGGTTCACCAGCTCACATTTGCTCCAATTGCGAGCACATCACAACCCTCACTGCACCATGCTCCCTAGACAAGTTGCTGAACCAAAATGGCAGCCAGTAGCACAAATGCACATTGTGCATGGGATGCACACCTCGTGGAGGCATGCGCAGTGTCCACCAATCGTGCATCGCCATGGATGCGCGGCATGAAGGTGACCCACCCAGGACGTGGTGGTGGAGTCCCAAGGGGCATAGGGTCAGGTCAGGGGTCACCCAGCGCACAGTGTGCCTGAGCACTATCGGGGCCATAGCGCATAGTGCACTATGGCCCCGATAGCGCCTGAGCGCAATAGGGACCATGGTGCATAGTGTGATATGGCCTCTATGGCACACTGAGCATATAGTGCATGATAGGCAGTAGCACAGGCCATGACAAATGTGTACTGAGGGCAGCACACTGCTCATGTCACGGCATTGTGCCACGACATGCGCTGGAGTAATTCCATTGTGCAAGCAGCAAGTGCATGATATTCAGCCACCACATGCTAATGAGCTCATCAGCCAATGCGCAGCACATCGAGGATATTAGCATGTCATTACCGTTGCACCACAGCTCATTTGTATGCGATGCGCTGTAAAGGTGCCGCACAACAGCACAGGCCATGGACCGGGTATTGCAACCATCTGAGATAAGTTGCACCTGCTGTGGGAATAGCCAGCACAGTAGGGTGGATGGGGTGGGCAGCTGCAGGCAGTGACACATATGTCCTTGTCCACAGGAAGCACCATGTCCGAGCATGAGAAGACTGAGGAGCATGGGCCAGCCCGCAAGCACAGGCCCAAATTTACGAAGGTGGAAACCAATGCCCTGTTCGAGGTCTACCTCAACAGGGAGCAAATGCTGAGTGGTGCCACTGGCACACCACAGGCCAGGGCTACAGCCTGGGTGGAGGTGGCAGTGGCTGTGAACCAGCAGGGCAGCCACCAGCGGTCTGTGCAGGAATGCAGAAAGAAGGTGGGCACTGACAAACGCTGCATTAAAGAGAAGGTGGCGGCCATACAGGCTGCCAGAACAGACACTGGTGGGGGCCATGCAGCTGTGCCACAGCTCACAGCACAAGAGGAGCTGGTGGTAGCCACCATGCGGTGCAGCTACGTTGAGGGTGTGCCAGGTGGTGGCTTCCAGACAGGAGAGAGTCCATTACTGCATGGTACATATGCCATGCCCGGGGGGAAATGCTGGTATTGCAGCACTAACACATCTGTTTTCTCTTACAGCACCAGCACGCCAGCATGCAGTGGCAGGGGCATCAGCAGCAGCTGTGGGGGCAGGTCCAGCTCCTGAGGACCATCCAGCCACCTCCACAGACATCCGGGGGCCAGATCTGCTGCAGCACACCACCGCCATCCAGCTGGATGTCCTGGGCTTGGTGTCTGAAAAGGCCCTGGCTGTGTTCCAGCAGGATGCCAGCCATGGCGTACTCTGCATGGAGACACAGATTGGGGCAGGGTCTGACACTGATGACAACATGACCATCATCCTGGACAGCATGGGTGGTGTTGTGGGGGAGACACCCATACCTATTACCATCACTAGCAGCGCAGCCAGTGATCCGTCAGTGATGAAACAGCTGCCTGCCGCCACCTCAGGTGCCACCGTGTGTACCGCCACAGCAGAGCTGTGTGGTGGTGGTGGTGCATCTGCTCAGGCGCTGGCCAGTGTACAGGGACCAGAGGGGCAGTGGCGGCAGATGGCTGGGGACATTGGGCGTGTCGAATGCAGAGTCTGCTGCTGGGGTTGCCAGATGCGATTTCATTCTATGGGGACCCTAAGGTGCAGTGTCCACCGAGCAGGAGCTTGTGCTGGGCGCAGTCGTACACCACCAGTGGGACGGCGGCATGCCAATGCACTCAGTGTGCCACTCATTGTCAGAGCACACCGATTGCTGCGGACTTGGTGGAGCAACAGGTGCTGTTTATAGCTGGCATTTTCACGAGCGGGTTCCAGGCAGCTGAGTTGCATGGTGGGGCACCGGCAGGTCCTGGAGGCTATACAGCACATGCAGGAAGACACCACCGCATCCCTGGATCGAATTGCCAATGTGATCTCGGTTAGCCTCCTGCCGCTGGCTGCCACAGGGCATGACCACCAGCCACAGACACCACAGAGTGCACTGTCCACCCCACGGACCCGGTGTCAAGTGACTCCCTCCATGTCGATGCCAGACTCTGCTGTCGGCATCCCAGGCACGCCTGGGGCAGGCTTGTTTGGGTGCCTATACACCCCTGCACGAACCTGGTCACGTTCCCGCAGTTCAACCCCTGGGGGGAAGTTGCATACCCTCCTGTGGCCATTGAGCAGCCAGTAGCTGACGACCAGCACTGGCGCGGCCACCCCCGTGTCCGCGTCGGCCATGGTTCCATGCAACAGACCTGATGTGCGTGCCGCCCTGTCTGCTGCCACTGCCCTGTGTGCACATGGGTGATGTGTGTGGGTGCATGCCACAGTCGAGGCAACTGTGTGTCGTGCCATACGCTGCCTGTGTGTGCACCCGCCCGGCCGCTGGCCTGTGTGGCATGTGCGAGATGAGCAGCACAGCACTGGTTGCGCCTGTGCACCGGCGCTCTGCATCTGATCCATGCCACATGCTGGAACCTGGGTGCATGCTTGCGTGTGTCTGTCTGTCTGTCTGTCTGTCTGTCTGTCTGTCTGGCTTGTGTGCGTCTTGTGTGTGGCCTGTGTGTGGCCTGTGTGTGGCCTGTGTGTGGCTGTGTGTGGCTGTGCAGTGCTGCGTGCTGTTGTGTGTGGCTATGTGGCACTGCCACCCCCACCCCATGCCCGTGTGTGCATGCCCATTGCCATGCCTGTCCATGCCCGTGTGTCGTGCCATTCTGTCTGGCCACTGCACGAGTGTTGCTCCACCTACCTGTGTGCACCAAAGTGCTCCTGTGCAATTGTGTCCCAGTGCTGGTGTGCCATCCTTAGGAGCCAGGGATCCCTCTGCCCGGGGGAGGGCTGCCCACTGCCCCTCAGCCCATTGCCATCATCATCCCCACTGATGTCCCCCTCTTTAGCCTCGACAGCTATCCCACGGTCAATGGCCATGTTGTGCAGTATGCAGCAGGCCAGGAATAGGCCACAGGCTTTTGAGGGGCTATACTGTAGGGCACTGCCAGACCTGTCAAGGCAATGGAATTGTGTCTTCAGCATCCCAAACACACACTTAGTGATGTTCCATATGCTGGCATGTGCCTCATTGTAATGGTCCTCTGCTGGGGATGACGAGCGCCAGTAGGGGGTGAGCAGCCAGGGCCTGAGTGGGTAACCACTGTCACCTGTGTGGACAGATGCATGGTTATCCTAGTGTCCTCTGTCGCTGTGCCCCTTGCCCATCCCTGGTGCCCCCACCAGCGCACCCACCCTGCCTGTCCCTTTCCCATGCCCTGCTGTTCCCAGCTCCCCATGGCCATCCCATACTCACCCACTAGGTGGCCCGTGGGGATATCCCCACTCTCAAACCTGTGGCACAGTGCAGAACTGTGCCAGATGAATTAATCACGTGCACTCCCAGGGTGTGTAGCACAGACATTGGTTATGCACCCCCTGGCATTGCACACCACCTGTCAGTTGACACTGGGGTAGCCCTTCCTGTTCACGTATGCTATACCCTCAGGGCTAGGTGGCATGCGGATGCCCACATGGGTGCAGTCAATGGCCTGAAGCACTCCAGGCATCCGTGCTACCCTGTGGAAGTCCTGCATGGTTGCTGTACGCTCTGCCTGTGTGCTGGGGAACTGGATGTATTCCACAGCATGTGGCAGCAGGGCATTGAGGAATTGTGTGAGGAGGCATGACGTGGCCGACTGGGTTATGCCTGTGGTGTCTCCTGTTAGTCTCTGGAAGGTGCCCATGGTGAGCAGGCACATGACGACTGTCACCTTCATCTCCACTGACAGGGCGTGGCTCCATCTAATGGGTGCCTGCATCTCCTCACTGCACAGCTCACAGAGCTGCCTCAGAATCACTTGGTTCAGGCGATACCAGCCCACAATCTCCGTATCAGAGTGGTTCTCAAAGCTGATGTGGGCACGGTACCACCTGTTCCAGGCAAACCGCTGTCGGGCCCTTCCACAGCCCATGTCACTCTGCCTCCTGCCTCCTCACACCCCTCATTACGGCCTCCATCTGGAAGGCTGTGCTGGCCATTGCCCCTGCTGTCCTGTCTCCCCCTGGGTGGTCAGCTCCAGTGGTCTGCTTGCCACCATGGGGCAATGCCTGTTACTCTGCCTGGCTCCCTCTTGCATCCCCTGCCCCTGGCTCGCACTCCACTGCCAACTCTGTCCCACAACCCTGTGGCTGCCTGTTCTACTCCCTCGGTCCCTCACTGGCTCCGTCTCCCTTTTGCCTTCCGTTCCCTCCCTCCAGGTTCAGGTGGCTTTGGCTTTCCCTCTCTCGCTCTGTCTGTCTCTCTCTCTCTCTCTCACTGCCCTCTGGTGCAAGTGCTGCACTCCTGCTTGCTCCCTGTATTTATAGGCTCAAGTCTGCTTGGTGCATCTGGCCGTTGCTCCACACTTGCACCATGGGTCGGGGGTTGAATATCGCACTGTGCCGCATATTCATGAGCATGCCCCCTGCCCTTACGCAAGCATTCATCAGTGTGGCGCACTGGTGCACTGCTACTTGTGCTGCACACTGGCTCCCACTGAATATCACTCCATGGCACAGTGCCGCAGTTTCACATGCGCAACTGCTTTGAACATCCCGGCCAGTATGTATAAATTCCGTATCACTATATATTCTATATAATTCGGATCTCCTGATATATGTATTAAGGCATAAATTTCAGTTGCCAAAAATCCAAGGTTTTCCTTTATTAGTTTATGGCCCACATACAAGTGGTCGGAATATGTGTGCTTACTGCATTTTCAGCGCTTCGCCAGTTCTGGTGGTAAGTGGCGCAAATTCTGAGGATTATTGGACACTTAATTACCATTTGAGGTTGTTCCATGTCATAATAGCGATCGCAAAATAGCAATCACTATTATGGCGAGTGTACATCGCCGAAAAGCAAATCGGCAATATACACAAGGAAGCGACCCAACATCCGGCAACCTAAAAAGTGTGTTTTGTGGGGGTGGGGGGACTGTGCCTCCCCCACCCCCCTCATGGGGGAGCACTGCCCCACCACACCACCCTGAATTTAGATTACTAACTCCAGGGGGGGGTGCATGTCAGGAAGGGGGCAACACTCTGGTTGCTGTAGTAAAATTAAGTTGCGAGCCACAGGTAGTGGCAAAAATTACACACACCGGTCCCCAGCCCTAAACCCGGTACCTGCTCCGCTAGAGCTAGCCACCCTCACCACCACAACACACAGCTAGCTCAGCAGCAGCAGGCACACCAGCATGCTACATATCCCTTCCCTGTCCCTCCCCTTCCCTTCCCCTTGCTATCTCCCACTTCCAATAGCCATTCCCTACCTTCGCGATCACGTAGGGTTGCTACCCTTGCAGGGTAGCCCAGTAGCATATCGCCCAATATGAGTCGCCGTTTTGGCACACTGCCCATATTGGTTCACTGTACTCACTGGATGCCATTTGAGGTGTCTTCACTGGATGTAGGATGGGGGGTTGGGAGGAGGAAGAGGCCTGGAGTTTGCTAACCCCGATGTATGTGAGGTGGAGGGTAGGCAATCCATGCCTTCTATCACCTGATCATTAGGAGGGTGCTGTCTTTCAGTTCCGTGCATGCTGTCCTCAGGCAAATGCAGTACTGGATTTTGTGTCATATCTAAAGCTGAAGAAAACTCCATTGGGTTACTGACAACATCTACACTTTCTACATTTGTGGAAGTCATGGGTCTCGGAGACATCCATGGTTGGTTTTTATCTTTCTTGACCCAGCCAGCCTGTCAAAGTGCATCAGTAATTATAATCCCTGTCACAGACACCTGTTCATCATAGTTAGGAAGCAATGGAGGCGCTTGCATTAAATGAGGTACATTTTCATTTTTTACAGACTCATTCCCCCTTCCTCCTGTATATCAAATATTTCCACAACAACTGGGTATGTAAGTTTCGCTTCAATAGTTGGATCAACCATCTCAACCATTGTACTCTGTGTATCTCTTCATGTTGTGTTTAAAATTAATTCACTGTCAGTTAGTTGCCCGCCCCTTTTTCATGAGTCTGCACTTTATCCAACTTTGCTGTTCTTGCACCGCATTCTTTTATCCATTACTGTATTAACATCAGTTCACAGAAACAGCGAAGTAGGTTTACCGTGGTGCTAGGGCGACCCAGGTTCAGAATGGATACGGGCAGCTGGAGGCCAGCCTGGAAGAAGGATTGAGCACCCATGAGCCGCTGTCCTTCTCTGGAGGGGAGTTGCCTGTCCCACCACTATACCGCCACCTGGGTGACTACAGGTGGTGGTACAGCTGGGACAGCCAGTGGGAGGGGAAGGAAGTAGGCTGAGAGCCAGAGCATCTGCACATCACAACATGCTTCACCCCTTGGCCCTCGCGCAAGCTTATATCCTCAAGGATGGCACCAGAAAAATATGAAAAGGACCTTGCAGATGCCGGCATAGATGGGGAACCAAGCTCCCGGACACCATAACCTGGCTCTCGGGGACCATCCAGACTGCCCGACACACACTAATGGACTGGAGGAGGACATCCTGGGATCCCCCCTCCTTCCTGCCTGGAGGGGTAGGACAAGGCAGCATGGGGCAGTACCCCGAGAGGTACCAGGGGCAGGCAGAGTGAGCAGAGGATACCCCAGAAGACAGCGGCATCCGTGGAGATAGGGGCAAAAAAAAAAAATAGGTTAATGGAAACAGTTATACTTGTAGGCAGATTACCTTCAGAGTTGTGAGCTTGTTGTTCTGATATTCGGAGACTCGGATCAGTAGCATGCTGCTCTGTATCAGTCCTTTGCCCTTGTACCTCTGTATTAATGCATGGAACCATTTTTTTGGCTTCGGTGTTGCTGTACTTCCATCTCCAGTAATCATAGCAGGTATGCATGTCTTTTCTGGTAGGCAGGCTGATAAGTCCTGGTAGGACGAAACACGTGTATGTGTCTTCTGTTAGCACCCTTTGCAGACTGTGTGAGAGACCTTTTGGTACCATGCATTTCTGCTTAAAGTTCAACCCGCATAATACTCTGTGGTGATTTGCATATACATCCCATGGTGCTTTGCATTATGGGGGTATGTGTGATTTTGTATTTCTTTTCTGGTAGGTTGCCTCTATCTTTACTTCCAACCTATTCAGGTCTCCATTTCTCAAGTATTGCTCCATCTGGGTCGACATTGCAAAATCTGTTACCGGTATACTCAGTCTGTCTCAGGTGTGCCCCACAATACCTGGTTTTGCTTCCACTCTGGTCCGGGTGGGGAGGAAGGTCAACTCTACCACCTAGGATGCAATCTCTCCTTCCACACCAATGGCTCACATGGACTGGAAGTCCACAGCGCCCCCACCAAAAGAGTAGGGGAAATTTTATTGAAACAAATCCATAACAAACATTAATACAGCGTATATCTCAAATCCCATCACCAGTCTCCCATACAGAAATGTGCATATCATCCTCCAATTCCCCCAACATCCTATTTACCACTTTACACTCACAGTAATATATATCCTGAAATAAAATTCATTTTGTGGTATTTCCCACTGGTTTAACCATACTTCAGAATAAAAGAAAATCCCCTCCACCACACCAACACACATGCTCTTGGATGCATTTTCAAATCCCTACAATAAATTTCTCCTAATGCATTTTCACATTGCAAACAAAACATTGGGTATACCATAATTTTTTGCTAGAACAAAAACTGGGATCTTCTTTGCCAGAGATAATATTTTAAACAGGCAAATAAAACTCTTAAAGTACTTGAATCATACCTTGACAAAAGTTGAGGAAATCTCCCAAAGCTAACATTTCATATGTCACCTGCTTCAACCATGGCATGTCCCACATGACTGCTAAGTAGTGCCATATACCTGTAGAATATGAACATTCTGTTAAAAATGCTCCTATGTTTCTAATTCATTTTCACATTCTGGATATAAACAAATTTCTGTCTCTACCGCCTCATGTTTCTGATTACAACTCACTCCTACCCTACTATGTGCGCATCACTAGATGTCCCACATCCATGTCAGAATCCTAGAATCCGTTATTTGCTTATATATCACATTCTGCCGCCCCTCCTGGCAGTGTTTAAAACTTGGTTCTTCAGACTCAATAAATGCAAAACCTCCTGATATAGTTGTCTTCTAGGCATCTGTAATATCATTTGTTTTGTCACTTTCCATTTATACATTTTTGGAAAGAACATAATCTGGTATTTTACTGCCTGCTGTCACTCGATTGGTTGGTTTATCCAAGCTGATAACATACCTTTAAAATTTTGTAATAACCATGCCTTCGCCAGATTTGTCTTACTTAGGAACATTGGTTTAATGTTTGCAACCCAGAATATGTAGTGAAAGAATACCACTGAGTTGATCATTCCAACTCCCCCCTTCTGTATAGATAAATATGTTACCTCCCTTTTAATGGGAGGAGACAGCTACCCCAAAAAATTGAAAAAAAAAAAAAAAAAAACCAGAATACCCTCATTTCCAAGCGTAATGGGAGGGGGTGTACAGCACTAATGTACAGAAAAATAGGTACCATTAACTGTTTTATAACATGCACCCTTTTCTGTTTCGACATTTTCCACCCCTTCATCTACCTTTCTCTCACCCTGTTTTATGGATTGTTCCCAATTATATTTGCCCATGTCCCCTGGCCCATAATATACCCATAGAATTTGAATGGGTTCCTCTGAAATTTTAATGCCATGTATTTCTTTTTGCCTTGGCTCCCCCCTCCCAATATCAAAACTTGGCTCTTCACGATATTTAAACTTGCTCCTGACACCATTCCAAATTCCTGCATTTCCTGCAAAAAGTAATGTACCCCTTCTTCACTTTTCACCATTACACACACATCATCTGCGTAACCTATCACCTTCACCTCTGACCTGTCAGATGTACCCGCAATGCCCTGTATGTCCCTATTCAGTAATACTTTCCGGATGAAAGGATCAAGTACGAACAGATACAATAGTGGGCTCAAGGGACAGCCCTGTTTTGCCCCACTCTGTATCAAAAAATGTTTCCCTAGTGAACCCGTTAATACAGGGGACATTACTGCATTTTTATATAACACGCGTATCCAATGTATCAATCTCGAAGGAACACCGCATGCTTGTAAAACTTTAAACATAAACTTGTGACTGACCTTATCAAATGCTTTGCATTGATCTAATGACAATAAAAACCAAGAACCCAAGCATTCTTTGTTGCTCACAATATTTATAAACATCCCTTAAAATACACATATTATTCTGGATGAGCCTACCAGGCAAGGCGCACGTTTGTACTGGATGGATATGTTCTTTAGTTATTTCTTTCAGACGTTTCTGTAAAATGAAAGCCAGGATTTTAAAATCTGCATTTAACAAGCAGATTGGTCTCCAATTACTTATTTGCTCCTTATCTCCTAGTTTGTATAAGTACATCACCAAACCCTGCATTAACACTTCCGGAAGGGTATCTTGGGTCAGTAAAAATCTAAATACTTTCCCAAGTAAGGCTGCCTTGATGTCTGGGTACATTTTATACCACTCATTAGGTATCCCATCTTCGCCTGGAGTCACATTTAATTTCAAAGCATTAATGGCCTGTAAAACTTCTTCATCCTGGATATCAGTTTTTGCAATTTTTTTTCAATAGGTTTGTCTATATCCGAAACTCGAAGTCCCTCTAAATATGCTTCCATCCTATATAGATCCAGCTCATCACTTTGAGTGAATTTTTTTTAATGATTTTCCACTATCCACATAATTCCCCTAAATCCCTCATGCCTCACCCCCTCATCATCCAAAAGTGCTGAAAACTGTATGGTTTCTAGCCATTGCTCGCATGCTGCACGTGGGTCACTATGTGGTGTCTTTTTTTCCTAATGGTGAGCTCCACCTGCAGGGATGTAGCCCTGTTATACTGTACCTCCATCATTTCCTGTTTTATATTCCTTATTTGATCTCCTAAATCTATTTGCTGTTCACATGTAGTAGTCAATAAGTTATATAACTGCATCCATAATGCCATGTACTTCAGTCCCCTTGCATTTGAATGTTGTTTCCCAAATTTTTGTAGCCACATTCGTATATCTGCTTTAGTGTCTATCCACCATCTCCCCAAATCATTGTATAAGGACAAGACAGATACTTTATGTATTAGAGTGTCCAATATCCCTCTTTGGACCTCAAGCAATTTTGCAACTTCTGTGTTCATTTTCCATCTATGAGGCATGGTAATGCTTCCCAACCCTGGTTCAATGATGGTGCACACTGCTAGATGCTCTGAAAACCCTACTGGTATCCTTCTAATGCTCTTTGCTTGTATGTGTTTAGAGGTGAAGATATAATCAATTTCTGAAGTAAGAGATCCCCGCACAAACATGTACTTTATCTCTGGCCTAGCCCCCACACTATAATCAATTAAACCTGCAACCTCCATGCATGTCTTTAATGCTATGTAATTGCAGTACACTTTTTTCCCTTGTACCTTGCATATAGATGTATCCAGAGAACAATTACAGTCCCCAGCTAGGTAAAGATCTCATGCTGTAGCCAAGTATGGCTGTAGATCTTCCAAAATCTGTATCCTAGCTGCTTTAGTCTAGGGCCCATATATCCCAAGGACCCTGCGGGACCTGTCCTGCCAAATCCCATCCAAAATCAGGACCCTGCCTGGTACCAAATCAATAATTCTCTGAAATTTAAAGCAAGAGTCTGAAAATCGAATGCGCACCCCATCCATCCTGTCCTCCACGAAGGACCAATAAGAAGGTCCCCACACCCATTCCTAACGTGCTGCAGAAATTAAGTGTGCTATAGAACCACTGTAAAAAGAAAACATCCATGTTTATGTCATGCACGTAAGTGAAAACTGCTTTTCTTTTGCTATCATTCACTATACTATGCACATTCAGTGACAAGATTGAAAAGGCAGACATAAGCAGAAGTTTAAAAGCATATTAATCCTTAGATCTTTTTTCTTTCCCTTTTTTCTTCACTTTAGTTGCTCCCTCTTTTTCAGGGGGAACAGAATGTATAGAGGATGAATCCAAACCTTGATTGCCCAAATCCATTGACCCCCCCATTTGAGGAACCAAGAGCTTCAAAGGGATTTTCCAATTCCACTTCTATCGAAGGTGTTTTCTGAAGTCTCAGGCTATGTCTCCTGGGATATGATGTTTTCCACTCTGGGGAAGAAGGGAGTCCTGATTGTTGGTTAGCTCTACCTTCTATCATGCCATTGGATCTGTGGGCCTGTTCCTCCATATGTATTTCCCCTGTTTGAGTCTCTATCCCCTCCATGTCGTTTGTTGGGGGTAGAATCGGGGATGATGGGTCTAGGGCCACTGAAATGTTACTCTCTTGGGGATTTTGCTCTGGTTCTACATTTGTGTCCCCTGTGGGCCTCTGTAGATCCCAAGTTTGCATGGGGGATTGGGGATGGGTGGGCTGGGAGGGGGTGAGGTGGATTCGCAGTCTGTTGAACTTTTTTTATTAAATCGTCCTGATTAAAATTTCTAGTTTTATTATGGGCAGTTCTGAAAGAGGTGTCCAAACTCTTCACACAGGTTACACTGTGCGTGGTTGGCACACTGCATGCTAATGTGGCCTATGTAATTACAGATACCATAGCACACTGTCACATATGCTAGCAAGGTGCATTCTGTCTCCACATTTGTGGCAAGCCTTTGGTTGGCCAGCATAGAAAACAACCCCTCTGTCTCTCTCAATAAAAAAACTGTTGGGGAGATGTATAGTGCCATCTATTTCTTGTCGTAGCTTAACCCTGAACTTCCACACCCCATCCAAAAAAATTCTTTGTCGATGACAGCTTCAGGAGTGCTCAAACTTTGCACCTGTGCTGTAGGCAGTGGATGATGTTATTCACATGCACCCCTTCATTGCGAAACATAATTGTGACATATTTGATGGTAGGTCTAGTCAGGGGTATGCACATAAAGGGAGTCCATAATGGGGGGGAACTTTAACTGGTTATACATTGTCCAAAACTGCTCCAAAGCATGGGGGAACCTAAAGTTGATGTCAAAGGTCTCCTCCCCTGAAATATTAATTAGGGCGTACACTTCCAATGCCAAAAAGCACATGGAATTTTTTAGCAATTGTTTTCCCACAGAGTATCTATCTGGCATAGTAGCTAAACCTCCCCTATATCTTATTCTCACTGCATTGTGTCTAGGGGCTGGTGCCACAGATGCAAAAAGGTCCGCAAAGTGAGGCTCTATGTGCCCCATGGGGGTCCTTAGTCACATCGCTTGATGTCCTGCCTGGTGATCCTGGGGTTCATGGGAGGGGTTTAGTGCCCTTGTTCTGCCTGCATTTCCTATGTTGTGCAGAGTCTCCTCTGGGAGTTAGTCCCTGTTTGGCTCTCCTGAATACACCCGTGAAGGGTTTCCTATTTCTGAGGTCTCAGGAGTCCCCCCTTTGCAGCTTCTTCTGCTGAGAAAATGTCTGTGACCTGTAACCCAACAGTCCCTTCACCACTCTGGTCTGTGGTTTTGCTGTATATCATTATCATTAGTTGTTGCTTCTACATTATTTGTTATTACTGGTAGCTCCACCTCTCCCCGGGCAGTATGAAATCTCAAGTCACCTTCCTGCTTTTCTCCAGTAAGTCCTGTACCTGTGACAATTGTCAGTTGACAAGGTCATCCTCCGGCCCTCCATTTGAATCCAGAAAGGCCATGTCAGAGTACGGGGGCCATTGCCCCGTAGTAACCTGTCACCAACCCACATTTTTTAGAGCTCCTCTGGTGACTATTGCTGCTCATTCTCTGGTTCCACTGTCATACCAAACACCTGCCAGATGAGCTCCTGTGCCGATGTGAGGCATGTCTTACCTCTATCCTCCGACCAGGTATCTTCCATTGCTGTACCTAGTGCCTCCTTCGTTCTCTCAGATTCCATCATGGAGCTTTTTCCTGAGTGTTTCTCCGGTACTTTCCTCTTCATGTGGTGATCCTCGTCCTCTGCAAGTAATTTGAACAAAATTGTCTGCCGTGCATCCAGCTCCTTCTTGAGCTGGGTTCCAGCCATCACTATATCCACCTGGGTGGTCTCTCCAGCACCCATTTCCACACCACACTTGGCATATTCTCCTCCTGAATCATCTGTTTCTGATTCCATTATTTCCTCCAGTAGTTTCATAGTGTCTTCCTTAGCTCCATCGGCTGGGGAGGAAGATGAACACCCAGCCTGTCACTCCTTCCACTGCTCAGTCTCCTCTGAGCTCTCCATCGGCTTGGGTCAACAGCGCCCTCTCCCGACAGAATAGGGGAATTTCCTCAGTGTCCTGGCCAAATTTTTCCCATTCATTAAAATACCACCAACAGCTTAATTTGGTTCAGTTTCAGTTGGTTATTCTATATCTCCCCCTTCCCCAGGATGAGGCTGAAAACAGGCAGAATTGCCTAGCCATTCTTTCCTGGTCAACAGAAACTAAATAAATAAATAAATAAAATGTTTCTTCTCAAGGATCCATCAATGTGATTTACAATAAACATCATCCTCTGGACAGAGGGTGATGCCCCCGAGATGGAACTTTACATTCATTATCAAATTTAGAATACAAGTTTGAACTCTGCGCTGTGGTACCCTAGTGCTGTAATGTCAAATTTATTTCTGTAGCTAGTAGGTCACATTATTTCTGTTTCTATAGCTAGTAGGTCACATTATTTCATTCTCACTACAGTTTGTGATTTCTATAACTAGAGGAGCTGTGACCACTAAAACTAGCTAACTGGCTACAAAAAATTCTAACAATTTATATTTACATTTTTTGAAAAACACTAAACAAATTTAGGACAGACAACAGTAGAAAGAACATTTAACTGACCACATCTTAACAATTGCTAAGGACTGCAATAAGAATGCTCTGGCACTTTTAAGAAAAGAACTGATTCTTGTGTGAACCTGTTTTCAGGTTCTGGAAGGAGATGAAGGGTCAGTGATTGTAAATATCATTGATTTATCCCTGAGAAGAAATAACATTACTCTGCTGAGTAATTGTTCTTCAAACCCCAGTAATTCATCAATGATCTTCACAGTAACTTTCTAGCAGTACCTTGGGAGAATGGTTCCATCACCTACTTAAGAGGTTCTGCATGACAGCTGTTCCAAAACTGGCATCCCTCCTGGACTGTACGCCCAGATGATAGTGTTTTGTGAAGGTGTGCACTGTCTTCCAAGTAGCTGTTTTTCAGATGTCTAGAAAGGGGATGCCCTCTGTAGCTGCCACAGAGGCAGGGTACCCCGTGTGGAATTTGCCCTTAGGCCTCTGGGAGATATTTTCCAGCTTTTTCATAACAGAATTGCATGTAGGAGACTATCCAACAAGAGTTACTCCACTTAGTTGCCTTTGCTGCCACACCATAGGTAATAGAAAGCTGTGTACCCTGGGACCTGATAGCCCTTTTCTGGTGCAGGTAGTGGCCTGGTGCTCTTTTAACATCCAGACAGTGCAGTTTTTGTTCACCTCTACCAGAATGTTCAGAAAAGAGCACAGAAACAACTGGTTGGTTTAGGTGAAATTCTGACACTGACTTAGGAACTTCCTATTAGTCCTAAGGACTATTTGATCCATGTGGAAGATGGTGTAGTTTGGATCTGCACGGAGAGTTTGCAGCTCACGTACCCTGACAGATGGCTTGGAATCAGAATGACTGTTTTCCATGTGACATATTTTAAATCAGCAGTAGCTATTGGCTCAGAGTGAGCCTCCATGATCTGAGCAAGACAGATACTCAGGTCCCATGGAGGGACTGGGTCTCTCACAGGGGGCTACAGGTGACTGAAACCTTTAAAGACCCTTTTAAAATCAGGTTGTGAGGCCAAGAACTTGTCTTTGCCTGCTGGTGTGTAGGCTGACACTGCTACTAGATGTACCTTCAGGGCCGAGGGTCTCAGACTTCAGGACTGTAGGTATACCAAGTAATCCACAACTGTATGCAGCCCAGCCTGCATTGGACTTATATTTCTGTGGGTGCACCAGTATGACAATCTCTTCCACATAGAGAATGATGCTTTCCTTGTTGCTTGTTTACTTGAAACTCTCAACACTTTCAGAACCTCCTCTGACAAACTCAGCTTAGAGGATTCCAACCCCTCGATAACCTTGCTCTCAGGCATCATGTTCTGAGGTCTGGGGCTGTTATTCTGCCCTGAGACAGAGTCAAAAGGTTGTATTTCAGTGGCAGATTGACTAGACTGTTGATAGAACGGGTGAGGAGCACTGTGTACCAACCCTCTCTGGCGCAGTCCAGGATTAAGCCTGTCTGGCCCAGTCTGGGACCATCAGAATTATTGCTGCTGGCTCTCTCTCTCCCGAGCTTTATGACCACTCTCTGTATGAGTGGGAATGGTGGGAAGCCATGCAGGAACCTCCTAGACCAACACAGCATTATGGCATCCTCTGGGACTGTGCCACTTGCAGGTAGTTAACAGCAAAACTGTGGGAGCTGATTGTTCTTCCAAGAGGCAAACAGGTCAATTTCTGGAGTGATGCATCTCCTGAAGACTGAGGCCAGCACTTGCGGTTCAGGGAGCAATTGTGGTTTTCCTAGCTGATTCTGCTTAGGGAATCGGCCATGGCATTGTCCTTGTCTGGCAAATGTACTGCAGAAATCTTTGCATCTAGGGAATAAGCTAGAACCAGATCCTCATGGCCTCTGTGCAATGCTTGAGTATCGTGTTACTCCTGCTTGTTTACATACTACATTGTTGTGTTGTTTGCTTGAATCTGAAAAGACTGACCTTGTAACTGGGAGTAAAAGACTGCATTTCCAACAATACTACACTACTCTCCAGGAGACAGATGTGCTCCTAAGTCTCCTCGGACTACAGATGCCACTCACTGTGAGATCTTCCAGGTGGGCACCCCACCCTAGGAGTGAGGCCTCTGTTGTGAGGATACTTGTTGGGGATTGCTGAAGGAAGGGAATGCAATTGCCGAGGTTGCTCTCTTCCTTCCACCACTCCAGTGCCCGTACCAGTGTCTCTGTGACTGGCATTAGCTTAGAGAATGGATCCCATCTTTGAGACAAGTGGTCCTTTAAGTGATACTGAATGTCCCACATCTGAAACTTTTCCCATGGTACTACTGCTGTGGATGAGGCCATGTGGCCTAGTTTTTCAAATCTGGGCCAAAATGTGTTTTCGCACTTGTAGCGTGAAATTACTTTTCAGACAGTATTTTATAAATGACACCTGTCAGGTTCAGGTGGGGAGTAACAAAAGAGTATGTTGAAATTGTTGGGTCAAAATAATGATAATAAGGTTATGAAGGCATGCTCAAAACTTTGGTAATTTTCAATACTTTGACCCCAAATGTTTAATATAATCATAAGTGTGGGGTCACATACTGCTAAAACTCATAATATGCACTGATTGATTTTTAAATTTACAGCAAAAAAATCATCATCAATTGTTTTCTAGTATTCTGAAATTATACTGTTGCTGGTCTCAAACCTGCACAGTCAATACTATGACAGAAACTTACCTCCAATTATAAAGTATTTATTAGATATATGCAGCCTGCAAGGTGCCTATGCCACCTAAATAGTGGCAACATGTACAATTTATTTCTTTTAGCATGGCAATGGATCGCAGGTTTACAACTTTTGTAGACAGGGGCCTGGATATTCAGAAATGCGCCAAAGCCTGGTGCAAGCCTGGCACAAGTCTGGCGCAGCACAAATCCTGATGCACCATGGCACAACTGGGGCCATATTCAGAGTTACTGGGCAGACAGCGCCAGCGCAGCAGTGGCTGAATATGGCAAAGTTGTGTCATGGTGCAAACAGAGGTGCACCATGGTGCACACAGAGATGCTCCAGCACACCTGTGACAGCAGAGCAACAGAGGAGGGCAGAGCACAGACAACAGACCCAGGGACAGAGCCATGGCAACACAGTGACAGGCCACAGAAGGCCTCCACCAGAAGGGCACACCCAGGCACCCCGACACTGGATCCCAGAACACAACAGTGGCATGGATAGCAGGTGACAGGAGGTGCCAATAGAGGGGCCAGCGAGAGCCCCCCCAGCAGGCTGCTGCCCGTGCCCCACCCCCCAGAGACCATAGCAGGCCACACCCAGGACCATGCAGCCAAGCACACACACGCCACACAGGGAGCCCACACAGTGGGCACTGAACAGGCCGGGTGGCAGGCAGTGTGGCAGACCACATGGGACAGGCCGCACAATGCCAAGCAGAGGACCCCAACACAGTGTGTAGACAGTCCACGACCCACGACCATGGCTTTGTGCCACCAATATGCACACACCCACCACACTCCCCTGACTGTCGCCCCATGGGCACCCCAAATGCACAGCCACCAACCCAGGGGTTGGACACAATCACAGTGGGACAGACCACAGCACACAGCAGGGAACCATGGAAGCACAACACGTGCCTCTTCTCATGCACACAACACGGACAGACACTGGGCCACTGCAGCATGGTTCCTCATGCCACCTGCAAAGCAGACACTAACACAGGCAGGTATGTCAGAACATATATATGTATGAAACAACTATGTACAGAAACAGCAGGGGCTGGGGAAGGGTAAGGACAGTGAGGGAAGGGGCCAGGGAACAGGGACTGTACAGTGGGAGGAGGGGACTGTAGGGAAAGGTCCAACAGGGGAAACGGGAAAACAGGGGCAACACTAGCAATGGCCCCATCCAGCCACCCTGGCAAGCCTTCCTCCCTCCCTGTCCGCTGCCATCATGCTCTGTATGGCCACCACCACCTCAAGTATACTCGAGACCACGAGCAAGGTCTGCCACGTGAGCCGGCTCAGCATCTGGCATGGCGGTGTCCACAGTGGATGGTGGACACCTCATGGCAAGGGACAGGACAGGTGATCAGTGCAATGGCCCAAGGAACTATGCCCTCCCACAGTGCACATCTGCGCAATAGGGAACACGCCATCATGCACGACGTGCACATCGCCAGCCATGCACAGCTTGCACAGTGCTGATACATCACGCTGTTCACGCATCTTACATGACTGACACCATGGAGTGCGGTGCATGCACACTGCAGGCTCTGCACCGCTCATGTGTGGGCATTGCGCCACCACTTGCTCCAGTACAATACCATTGCGCACAGTGCAATATCTCAATATTCAGATGCCACATGCAAATGAGCTCATCAGCTAATGCGGCACAGTGGGTCCATTAGCACATCATTACTATTAGCACAACGCATTTGCATGCGTTGTGCCACATAAGCACCACCGAACAGCACAGGCCATGTACCAGTATTGCAACCTTGATAGGTGTGGTGGAAGCCGTGGCAGCACACTGGAAGCAGACAGCACTGCAGGGTGGGACAGACCAGGGAGATGCTGCCAGGGCCTCAGCAGGTATGCACTCATCTGTGTGGAGCATGCCATGGTTAGCCCTCTGCTATACTCTGCTGTGCCCCTTGCCTGTCCCTAGTGCCCATGCCACCATGCACACCCTGCCCACCCCCATCCCCAGGACTGCTCGCCCATCGCACCTTGCCTGTGCCACACTCACCCATTAGGTGGCCTGTGGGTTGTCCCCACATTCATATCTGTGGCACAGCGGAAGGCTGTGCCAGATGAATGCATCCTGTTCACTCCCAGGGTGTGTGGCGCAGACATTGGTGATGCGCCCGTGGCATTGCACACCACCTGGCAGTTGATGCTCGGGTGCCCTTCCTGTTGATATGTGCCAGTTCCTCAGTGCT
This sequence comes from Neoceratodus forsteri, assembly GCA_016271365.2. NCBI lineage: Eukaryota > Metazoa > Chordata > Ceratodontiformes > Ceratodontidae > Neoceratodus > Neoceratodus forsteri. The sequence continues at coordinate 838,126,671 of CM028136.1, read as the reverse complement.
AGGTGGCATGTGGATGCCCACATGGGTGCAGTCACTGGCCCCAGTCATGCCAGGCATGCATGCCACCCTCTGGATGTCCCATGAAGTGCTGTACACTCCATATGTGTGTTAGGGACATGGCTGCATTCCACAGCATGAGGCAGCAGAGCAGTGAGGAACTGTGTGAGGAGGCGGGCCATGGCCACCTGGGTGATGCCCATGGTGCCCCTGTTGGTCTTGGAAGGTGCCCGTGGTGAGTAGGCATATGATGGCAGTCACCATCATCTCCATGAACACAGCGTGGCTCCGCCTGGTGGGTGCCTGCAGCTTTCCACTGCACAGCTTGCAGAGCTGCCTCAGAATGTCCCTGTTCAGGCAGTACTGGCCCACAATCTCAGTGTCACTATGGTTCCGAATGGTGATGCGGGCACGGTACCACCTGTTTATGGCACACCACCGCCAGGCCCTTTATTGGTTACAAAGCTGTTCCTACTGCTTCCTCACACCCTCATTATCACCCCCATCAGGAAGGGTGCACTCTCCATGACTCCTGATGTCCACTGTCCCCCTGGGAGGTTGGCTGCTGGCTGTGTGCCACCCTGGTACATAGGTTTTGTGTGTGTGTGTGTGTCACTCTTTCTCTCTCTCTGTGCCCCCTCTCTCTCCCATGCCACCTCTGTCCCTTTCCCTCTGTGTCTGGTCTTGTGTCTGTCTGTCTTTCTGTATCTTCTGTATCTCTCCCTCTCACTCCCACTTCTTAGCGCAACTGCTGTCTGTGTGTTTGCGCCCTGTCTTTCTAGGAACAAGTCTGGTTGGAGCAACTTCGATTTGCTCCACACTTGTGCCATGGTTTCATGGTTGAATATGCCATTGCACTGGATATTCATGGGAATGCCCCTGCACTTGGCGCTACATTTTAGTTGGTACACCGATGCAATGGAGTTTGCGCTTGCATTGGCTCCCCGCTGAATATGGCTCCTCGGTGCAATTATGCACTTGTGCCAGTGCAACTCAGTTGCACCATGCGTAACTGCTCTGAATATCCGGGTCAGTACAAACAAGAAACACTAATTTTTTTTTTTTTTCACAGCATAAAGAACTGTTTCTGCTAATGCAAGGATATTAAGTAAAACTGAGTCAACAAAAACTGGAGCATATTATGGCTACTGCAGTCTGGAGAAAAAATAAAGAAAATCAACCTGACTATTAACTAAACAACTTACATTACAGTTTCACCCTTTGCATTGACTTTCATTAAATCAAGGCTTGTGCACATTACAATTCTTCACTCTACAACATGCATTCAGCAGCTTTAGTTGCAGATAGACACTGCATACAGTTTTATATGAGAATATACAATATAGATACTGCTATAGAGACATCGGGTTTGAGAAAATAAACTGAAATAATCAAATAAGGCTGCTTTGATTAAGAATTTTTATAACAAGGAGTACTAGAGTAAAGTAAAAGTGGTGTCCCAAGGTGTCACTTTTGTCTGAACTGTTGTGTTCTGATTTTCCCTTTTTATGATTGCTTGCACGCATGTGCAAGAAACATAGTGCCATCATCGGAGATTTCGGAGGTGTGTCACCTCCTTCTCCAATTCAGGCAGCGAGCTGGCAGGCGCGGCCCCTGTAAGCCAATGCATTTTGGAGCTGTCTGACACGGCTCAAAATGCAGTGGCATACAGTTGAAAGGGGGAGTCGCTTGGTGAGCAGTGATGAAGCTGCTCACGTTGCAGCTCCCCCAGCCGCAGGCATGCCGCCTCACATCGCAGTGTAGCCGACGGGTGCCCAACTCCGCCGGCTGAGCTGCATCTGTCTCCTCCCCTCCCAGTAGTTGACGCCACGCTGGGAGCCCACCCCATGTGGCAATCAGTCATGTTGCCGCGGGTGCCCAATCCCCGTCGGCTGAACGCGCCCCTCCCCAGTCTTTCTTGTGCCACGCCTGGGAGCCCACCCCAGCGTGTGCCGGTCCCACGATTTTATTTATTTTTATTTTTGCCGACGGGTGCCCAACTCTCCGTCAGCTGAATGCCCCTAAAGTCCTTGTGCCACGCTGGGAGCCCACCCAGCGTGGGCAAACGGTCCCACGACGGTCCAGCGGCGCGCTCCGACCCCTCCCACAACCCGCACTCACCCACTGCGCACCCAGCCTCCCCACACCCCCCGCCACCCCATACTTCACAGAAACAGCAGTAGGTTTACCGCTCGTGGTGCTAGCGACCCAGGTTCAGGAATGGACACGGGCAGCTGGAGGGCCAGCCGGGGAAGAAGGATTGAGCACCCATGAGCCGCTGTCCTTCTCTGGGAGGGGAGAGTTGCCTGTCCCACTACTATACCGCCACCTGGGTGACTACAGGTGGTGGTACAGCTGGGACAGCCAGTGGGAGGGGAAGGAAGTAGGCTGAGAGCCAGAGCATCTGCACATCACAACATGCTCTACCCCTTGGCCCCCCCTTGCGTGCTTATATCCTCAAGGGATGGCACCAGAAAAACATGGAAAAGGACCTTGCAGATGCCGGCATAGATGGGGAACCAAGCTCCCGGACACCATAACCTGGCTCTCGGGGACCATCCAGACTGCCCGACACACACTAATGGACTGGAGGAGGACATCCTGGGATCCCCCTCCTTCCTGCCTGGAGGGGTAGGACAAGGCAGCATGGGGCAGTACCCCGAGAGGTACCAGGGGCAGGCAGAGTGAGCAGAGGATACCCCAGAAGACAGCGGCATCCGTGGAGATAGGGGCAAAAAAAAAAAATAGGTTAATGGAAACAGTTATACTTGTAGGCAGATTACCTTCAGAGTTGTGAGCTTGTTGTTCTGATATTCGGAGACTCGGATCAGTAGCATGCTGCTCTGTATCAGTCCTTTGCCCTTGTACCTCTGTATTAATGCATGGAACCATTTTTTGGCTTCGGTGTTGCTGTACTTCCATCTCCAGTAATCATAGCAGGTATGCATGTCTTTTCTGGTAGGCAGGCTGATAAGTCCTGGTAGGACGAAACACGTATGTGTCTTCTGTTAGCACCCTTTGCAGACTGTGTAGAGACCTTTGGTACCATGCATTTCTGCTTAAAGTTCAACCCGCATAATACTCTGTGGTGATTTGCATATACATCCCATGGTGCTTTGCATTATGGGGTATGTGTGATTTTGTATTTCTTTCTGGTAGGTTGCCTCTATCTTTACTTCCAACCTATTCAGGTCTCCATTTTCAAGTATTGCTCCATCTGGGTCGACATTGCAAAATCTGTTACCGGTATACTCAGTCTGTCTCAGGTGTGCCCCACAATACCTGGTTTTCTTCCACTCTGGTCGGGTGGGAGGAAGGTCAACTCTACCACCTAGGATGCAATCTCTCCTTCCACACAATGGCTCATGGACTGGAAGTCCACAGCGCCACCAAAAGAGTAGAAATTTTATTGAAACAAATCCATAACAAACATTAATACAGCGATATCTCAAATCCCATCACCAGTCTCCCATACAGAAATGTGCATATCATCCTCCAATTCCCCCAACATCCTATTTACCACTTTACACTCACAGTATATATATCCTGAAATAAAATTCATTTGTGGTATTTCCACTGGTTTAACCATACTTCAGAATAAAAGAAAATCCCCTCCACCACACCAACACACATGCTCTTGGATGCATTTTCAAATCCCTACAATAAATTTCTCCTAATGCATTTTCACATTGCAAACAAAACATTGGGTATACCATAATTTTTTGCTAGAACAAAAACTGGGATCTTCTTTGCCAGAGATAATATTTTAAACAGGCAAATAAAACTCTTAAAGTACTTGAATCATACCTTGACAAAAGTTGAGGGAAATCTCCCAAAGCTAACATTTCATATGTCACCTGCTTCAACCATGGCATGTCCCACATGACTGCTAAGTAGTGCCATATACCTGTAGAATATGAACATTCTGTTAAAAAATGCTCCTATGTTTCTAATTCATTTTCACATTCTGGATATAAACAAATTTCTGTCCTCTACCGCCTCATGTTTACGATTACAACTCACTCCTACCCTACTATGTGCGCACATCCACTAGATGTCCCACATCCATGTCAGAATCCTAGAATCCGTTATTTGCTTATATATCACATTCTGCCGCCCCTCCTGGCAGTGTTTAAAACTTGGTTCTTCCAGACTCAATAAATGCAAAACCTCCTGATATAGTTGTCTTCTAGGCATCTGTAATATCATTTGTTTTGTCACTTTCCATTTATACATTTTTTGGAAAGAACATAATCTGGTATTTTACTGCCTGCTGTCACTCGTATTGGTTGGTTTATCCAAGCTGATAACATACCTTTAAAATTTTGTAATAACCATGCCTTCGCCAGATTTGTCTTACTTAGGAACATTGGTTTAATGTTTGCAACCCAGAATATGTAGTGAAAGAATACCACTGAGTTGATCATTCCAACTCCCCCCTTCTGTATAGATAAATATGTTACCTCCTTTTAATGGGAGGAGACAGCTACCCAAAAAAATTGAAAAAAAAACAGAATACCCTCATTTCCAAGCGTAATGGGAGGGGGTACAGCACTAATGTACAGAAAAATAGGTACCATTAACTGTTTTATAACATGCACCCTTTTCTGTTTCGACATTTTCCACCCCTTCATCTACCTTTCTCTCACCCTGTTTTATGGATTGTTCCCAATTATATTTGCCCATGTCCCCTGGCCCATAATATACCCATAGAATTTGAATGGGTTCCTCTGAAATTTTAATGCCATGTATTTCTTTTTGCCTTGGCTCCCCCCTCCCAATATCAAAACTTGGCTCTTCACGATATTTAAACTTGCTCCTGACACCATTCCAAATTCCTGCATTTCCTGCAAAAAGTAATGTACCCCTTCTTCACTTTTCACCATTACACACACATCATCTGCGTAACCTATCACCTTCACCTCTGACCTGTCAGATGTACCCGCAATGCCCTGTATGTCCCTATTCAGTAATACTTTCCGGATGAAAGGATCAATACGAACAGATACAATAGTGGCCAAGGGACAGCCCTGTTTTGCCCTCACTTTGTATCAAAAATGTTTCCTTTGTGAACCCAAGTAATACAGGGACATTACTGCATTTTTATATAACACGCGATCCAATGTATCAATCTCAAGGAACACCGCATGCTTGTAAAACTTTAAACATAAACTTGTGACTGACCTTATCAAATGCTTTGCATTGATCTAATGACAATAAAACCAAGAACCCAAGCATTCTTTGTTGCTCACAATATTTATAAACATCCCTTAAAATACATACATATTATTCTGGATGAGCCTACCAGGCAAGGCGACGCTTGTACTGGATGGATATGTTCTTTAGTTATTCTTTCAGACGCTTTCTGTAAAATGAAAGCCAGGATTTTAAAATCTGCATTTAACAAGCAGATTGGTCTCCAATTACTTATTTGCTCCTTATCTCCTAGTTTGTATAAGTACATCACCAAACCCTGCATTAACACTTCCGGAAGGGTATCTTGGGTCAGTAAAAATCTAAATACTTTCCCAAGTAAGGCTGCCTTGATGTCTGGGTACATTTTATACCACTCATTAGGTATCCCATCTTCGCCTGGAGTCACATTTAATTTCAAAGCATTAATGGCCTGTAAAACTTCTTCATCCTGGATATCAGTTTTTGCAATTTTTTTTCAATAGGTTTGTCTATATCCAAACTCAAGTCCTCTAAATATGCTTCCATCCTATATAGATCCAGCTCATCACTTTGAGTGAATTTTTTTTAATGATTTTCCACTATCCACATAATTCCCCTAAATCCCTCATGCCTCACCCCCTCATCATCCAAAAGTGCTGAAAACTGTATGGTTTCTAGCCATTGCTCGCATGCTGCACGTGGGTCACTATGTGGTGTCTTTTTTTCCTAATGGTGAGCTCCACCTGCAGGGATGTAGCCCTGTTATACTGTACCTCCATCATTTCCTGTTTTATATTCCTTATTTGATCTCCTAAATCTATTTGCTGTTCACTGTAGTAGTCAATAAGTTATATAACTGCATCCATAATGCCATGTACTTCAGTCCCTTGCATTTGAATGTTGTTTCCAAATTTTTGTAGCCACATTCAGTATATCTGCTTTAGTGTCTATCCACCATCTCCCAAATCATTGTATAAGGACAAGACAGATATCTTATGTATTAGAGTGTCCAATATCCTCTTTGACCTCAAGCAATTTTGCAACTTCTGTGTTCATTTTCCATCTATGAGGCATGGTAATGCTTCCCAACCCTGGTTCAATGATGGTGACACTGCTAGATGCTCTGAAAACCTCATGGTATCCTTCTAATGCTCTTTGCTTGTATGTGTTTAGAGGTGAAGATATAATCAATTTCTGAAGTAAGAGATCCCCGCACAAACATGTACTTTATCTCTGGCCTAGCCCCCACACTATAATCAATTAAACCTGCAACCTCCATGCATGTCTTTAATGCTATGTAATTGCAGTACACTTTTTTCCCTTGTACCTTGCATATAGATGTATCCAGAGAACAATTACAGTCCCCAGCTAGGTAAAGATCTCATGCTGTAGCCAAGTATGGCTGTAGATCTTCCAAAATCTGTATCCTAGCTGCTTTAGTCTAGGGCCCATATATCCCAAGGACCCTGCGGGACCTGTCCTGCCAAATCCCATCCAAAATCAGGACCCTGCCTGGTACCAAATCAATAATTCTCTGAAATTTAAAGCAAGAGTCTGAAAATCGAATGCGCACCCATCCATCCTGTCCTCCACAGGGACCAATAAGAAGGTCCCCACACCCATTCCTAACGTGCTGCAGAAATTGTGTGCTATAGAACCACTGTAAAAGAAACATCCATGTTTATGTCATGCACGTAAGTGAAAACTGCTTTTCTTTTGCTATCATTCACTATACTATGCACATTCAGTGACAAGATTGAAAAGGCAGACATAAGCAGAAGTTTAAAAGCATATTAATCCTTAGATCTTTTTTCTTTCCCTTTTTTCTTCACTTTAGTTGCTCCCTCTTTTTCAGGGGGAACAGAATGTATAGAGGATGAATCCAAACCTTGATTGCCCAAATCCATTGACCCCCCCATTTGAGGAACCAAGAGCTTCAAAGGGATTTTCCAATTCCACTTCTATCGAAGGTGTTTTCTGAAGTCTCAGGCTATGTCTCCTGGGATATGATGTTTTCCACTCTGGGGAAGAAGGGAGTCCTGATTGTTGGTTAGCTCTACCTTCTATCATGCCATTGGATCTGTGGGCCTGTTCCTCCATATGTATTTCCCCTGTTTGAGTCTCTATCCCCTCCATGTCGTTTGTTGGGGGTAGAATCGGGGATGATGGGTCTAGGGCCACTGAAATGTTACTCTCTTGGGGATTTTGCTCTGGTTCTACATTTGTGTCCCCTGTGTGGGCCTCTGTAGATCCCAAGTTTGCATGGGGGATTGTGTGGGGATGGGTGGGCTGGGAGGGGTGAGGTGGATTCACAGTCTGTTGAACTTTTTATTAAATCGTCCTGATTAAAATTTCTAGTTTTATTATGGGCAGTTCTGAAAGAGGGTCCAAACTCTTCACACAGGTTACACTGTGCGTGGTTGGCACACTGCATGCTAATGTGGCCTATGTAATTACAGATACCATAGCACACTGTCACATATGCTAGCAAGGTGCATTCTGTCTCCACATTTGTGGCAAGCCTTTGGTTGGCCAGCATAGAAAACAACCCTCTGTCTCTCAATAAAAAACTGTTGGGGAGATGTATAGTGCCATCTATTTCTGTCGTAGCTTAACCCTGAACTTCCACACCATCCAAAAAATTCTTTGTCGATGACAGCTTCAGGAGTGCTCAAACTTTGCACCTGTGCTGTAGGCAGTGGATGATGTTATTCACATGCACCCCTTCATTGCGAAACATAATTGTGACATATTTGATGGTAGGTCTAGTCAGGGGTATGCACATAAAGGGAGTCCATAATGGGGGGGAACTTTAACTGGTTATACATTGTCCAAAACTGCTCCAAAGCATGGGGGAACCTAAAGTTGATGTCAAAGGTCTCCTCCCCTGAAATATTAATTAGGGCGTACACTTCCAATGCCAAAAAGCACATGGAATTTTTTAGCAATTGTTTTCCCACAGAGTATCTATCTGGCATAGTAGCTAAACCTCCCCTATATCTTATTCTCACTGCATTGTGTCTAGGGGCTGGTGCCACAGATGCAAAAAGGTCCGCAAAGTGAGGCCTATGTGCCCCATGGGGGGGGTCCTTAGTCACATCGCTTTGATGTCCTGCCTGGTGATCCTGGGGTTCATGGGAGGGGTTTAGTGCCCCTTGTTCTGCCTGCATTTCCTTATGTTGTGCAGAGTCTCCCCTCTGGGAGTTAGTCCCTGGTTTGGGTCTCCCTGAATACACCCGTGAAGGGTTTCCTATTTCTGAGGTCTCAGGAGTCCCCCCCCCCCCTTTGCAGCTTCTTCTGCTGAGAAAATGTCTGTGACCTGTAACCCAACAGTCCCTTCACCACTCTGGTCTGTGGTTTTGCTGTATATCATTATCATTAGTTGTTGCTTCTACATTATTTGTTATTACTCCGGTAGCTCCACCCTCCCCCCCCCCGGGGCAGTATGAAATCTCAAGTCACCTTCCTGCTTTTCTCCAGTAAGTCCTGTACCTGTGACAATTGTCAGTTGACAAGGTCATCCTCCGGCCCTCCATTTGAATCCAGAAAGGCCGTGTCAGAGTACGGGGGCCATTGCCCCGTAGTAACCTGTCACCAACCCACATTTTTAGAGCTCCTCTGGTGACTATTGCTGCTCATTCTCTGGTTCCACTGTCACCAAACACCTGCCAGATGAGCTCCTGTGCCGATGTGGAGGCATGTCTTACCTCTATCCTCCGACCAGGTATCTTCCATTGCTGTACCTAGTGCCTCCTTCGTTCTCTCAGATTCCATCATGGAGCTTTTTCCTGAGTGTTTCTCCGTACTTTCCTCTTCATGTGGTGATCCTCGTCCTCTGCAAGTAATTTGAACAAAATTGTCTGCCGTGCATCCAGCTCCTTCTTGAGCTGGGTTCCAGCATCACTATATCCACCTGGGTGGTCTCTCCAGCACCCATTTCCACACCACACTTGGCATATTCTCCTCCTGAATCATCTGTTTCTGATTCCATTATTTCCTCCAGTAGTTTCATAGTGTCTTCCTTAGCTCCATCGGCTGGGGAGGAAGATGAACACCCAGCCTGTCCTCCTTCCACTGCTCAGTCTCCTCTGAGCTCTCCATCGGCTTGGGTCAACAGCGCCCTCTCCCGACAGAATAGGGGAATTTCCTCAGTGTCCTGGCCAAATTTTTCCCATTCATTAAAATACCACCAACAGCTTAATTTGGTTCAGTTTCAGTTGGTTATTCTATATCTCCCCCTTCCCCAGGATGAGGCTGAAAACAGGCAGAATTGCCTAGCCATTCTTTCCTGGTCAACAGAAACTAAATAAATAAATAAATAAAATGTTTCTTCTCAAGGATCCATCAATGTGATTTACAATAAACATCATCCTCTGGACAGAGGGTGATGCCCCTGAGATGGAACTTTACATTCATTATCAAATTTAGAATACAAGTTTGAACTCTGCGCTGTGGTACCCTAGTGCTGTAATGTCAAATTTATTTCTGTAGCTAGTAGGTCACATTATTTCTGTTTCTATAGCTAGTAGGTCACATTATTTCATTCTCACTACAGTTTGTGATTTCTATAACTAGAGGAGCTGTGACCACTAAAACTAGCTAACTGGCTACAAAAAAATTCTAACAATTTATATTTACATTTTTTGAAAAACACTAAACAAATTTAGGACAGACAACAGTAGAAAGAACATTTAACTGACCACATCTTAACAATTGCTAAGGACTGCAATAAGAATGCTCTGGCACTTTTAAGAAAAAGAACTGATTCTTGTGTGAACCTGTTTTCAGGTTCTGGAAGGAGATGAAGGGTCAGTGATTGTAAATATCATTGATTTATCCCTGAGAAGAAATAACATTACTCTGCTGAGTAATTGTTCTTCAAACCCCAGTAATTCATCAATGATCTTCACAGTAAGCAGACTTTCTAGCAGTACCTTGGGAGAATGGTTCCATCACCTACTTAAGAGGTTCTGCATGACAGCTGTTCCAAAACTGGCATCCCTCCTGGACTGTACGCCCAGATGATAGTGTTTTGTGAAGGTGTGCACTGTCTTCCAAGTAGCTGTTTTTCAGATGTCTAGAAAGGGGATGCCCTCTGTAGCTGCCACAGAGGCAGGGTACCCCGTGTGGAATTTGCCCTTAGGCCTCTGGGAGATATTTTCCAGCTTTTTCATAACAGAATTGCATGTAGGAGACTATCCAACAAGAGTTACTCCACTTAGTTGCTTTTTTACCTTTGCTGCCACACCATAGGTAATAGAAAGCTGTGTACCCTGGGACCTGATAGCCCTTTTCTGGTGCAGGTAGTGGCCTGGTGCTCTTTTAACATCCAGACAGTGCAGTTTTTGTTCACCTCTACCAGAATGTTCAGAAAAGAGCACAGAAACAACTGGTTGGTTTAGGTGAAATTCTGACACTGACTTAGGAACTTCCTATTAGTCCTAAGGACTATTTGATCCATGTGGAAGATGGTGTAGTTTGGATCTGCACGGAGAGTTTGCAGCTCACGTACTCCTGACAGATGGCTTGGAATCAGAATGACTGTTTTCCATGTGACATATTTTAAATCAGCAGTAGCTATTGGCTCAGAGTGAGCCTCCATGATCTGAGCAAGACAGATACTCAGGTCCCATGGAGGGACTGGGTCTCTCACAGGGGCTACAGGTGACTGAAACCTTTAAAGACCCTTTTAAAATCAGGTTGTGAGGCCAAGAACTTGTCTTTGCCTGCTGGTGTGTAGGCTGACACTGCTACTAGATGTACCTTCAGGGCCGAGGGTCTCAGACTTCAGGACTGTAGGTATACCAAGTAATCCCAATGCAGCCCAGCCTGCATTGGACTTATATTTCTGTGGGTGCACCAGTATGACAATCTCTTCCACATAGAGAATGATGCTTTCCTTGTTGCTTGTTTACTTGAAACTCTCAACACTTTCAGAACCTCCTCTGACAAACTCAGCTTAGAGGATTCCAACCCCTCGATAACCTTGCTCTCAGGCATCATGTTCTGAGGTCTGGGGCTGTTATTCTGCCCTGAGACAGAGTCAAAAGGTTGTATTTCAGTGGCAGATTGACTAGACTGTTGATAGACAGGGTGAGGAGCACTGTGTACCAACCCTCTCTGGCGCAGTCCAGGATTAAGCCTGTCTGGCCCAGTCTGGGACCATCAGAATTATTGCTGCTGGCTCTCTCTCTCTCCCGAGCTTTATGACCACTCTCTGTATGAGTGGGAATGGTGGGAAGCCATGCAGGAACCTCCTAGACCAACACAGCATTATGGCATCCTCTGGGACTGTGCCACTTGCAGGTAGTTAACAGCAAAACTGTGGGAGCTGATTGTTCTTCCAAGAGGCAAACAGGTCAATTTCTGGAGTGATGCATCTCCTGAAGACTGAGGCCAGCACTTGCGGTTCAGGGAGCAATTGTGGTTTTCCTAGCTGATTCTGCTTAGGGGAATCGGCCATGGCATTGTCCTTGTCTGGCAAATGTACTGCAGAAATCTTTGCATCTAGGGAATAAGCTAGAACCCAGATCCTCATGGCCTCTGTGCAATGCTTGAGTATCGTGTTACTCCCTGCTTGTTTACATACTACATTGTTGTGTTGTTTGCTTGAATCTGAAAAGACTGACCTTGTAACTGGGAGTAAAAAGACTGCATTTCCAACAATACTACACTACTCTCCAGGAGACAGATGTGCTCCTAAGTCTCCTGCGGACTACAGATGCCACTCACTGTGAGATCTTCCAGGTGGGCACCCCACCCTAGGAGTGAGGCCTCTGTTGTGAGGATACTTGTTGGGGATTGCTGATGAAGGAAGGGAATGCAATTGCCGAGGTTGCTCTCTTCCTTCCACCACTCCAGTGCCCGTACCAGTGTCTCTGTGACTGGCATTAGCTTAGAGAATGGATCCCATCTTTGAGACAAGTGGTCCTTTAAGTGATACTGAATGTCCCACATCTGAAACTTTTCCCATGGTACTACTGCTGTGGATGAGGCCATGTGGCCTAGTTTTTCAAATCTGGGCCAAAATGTGTTTTCGCACTTGTAGCGTGAAATTACTTTTCAGACAGTATTTTATAAATGACACCTGTCAGGTTCAGGTGGGGGAGTAACAAAAAAGAGTATGTTGAAATTGTTGGGGTCAAAATAATGATAATAAGGTTATGAAGGCATGCTCAAAACTTTGGTAATTTTCAATACTTTGACCCCAAATGTTTAATATAATCATAAGTGTGGGGTCACATACTGCTAAAACTCATAATATGCACTGATTGATTTTTAAATTTACAGCAAAAAAATCATCATCAATTGTTTTCTAGTATTCTGAAATTATACTGTTGCTGGTCTCAAACCTGCACAGTCAATACTATGACAGAAACTTACCTCCAATTATAAAGTATTTATTAGATATATGCAGCCTGCAAGGTGCCTATGCCACCTAAATAGTGGCAACATGTACAATTTATTTCTTTTAGCATGGCAATGGATCGCAGGTTTACAACTTTTGTAGACAGGGGCCTGGATATTCAGAAATGCGTCAAAGCCTGGTGCAAGCCTGGCACAAGTCTGGCGCAGCACAAATCTGATGCACCATGGCACAACTGGAGCCATATTCAGAGGTTGCACAGGCCGAACAGCGCCAGCGCAACGTGGCTGAATATGGCAAAGTTGTGTCATGGTGCAAACAGAGGTGCACCATGGTGCACACAGAGATGCTCCAGCACACCTGTGACAGCAGAGCAACAGAGGGGCAGAGCACAGACAACAGACCCAGGGACAGAGCCATGGCAACACAGTGACAGGCCACAGAAGGCCTCCACCAGAAGGGCACACCCAGGCACCCCGACACTGGATCCCAGAACACAACAGTGGCATGGATAGCAGGTGACAGGAGGTGCCAATAGAGGCCAGCGAGACCCCAGCAGCTGGCTGCCCGTGCCCCACCCCCAGAGACCATAGCAGGCCACACCCAGGACCATGCAGCCAAGCACACACCAGCCACAGGAGCCCACACAGTGGGCACTGGAACAGGCCGGGTGGCAGGCAGTGTGGCAGACCACATGGGACAGGCCGCACAATGCCAAGCAGAGGACCCCAACACAGTGTGTAGACAGTCCACGACCCACGACCATGGCTTTGTGCCACCAATATGCACACACCCACCACACTCCCCTGACTGTCGCCCCATGGGCACCCCAATGCACAGCCACCAACCCAGGGGTTGGACACAATCACAGTGGGACAGACCACAGCACACAGCAGGGAACCATGGAAGCACAACACGTGCCTCTTCTCATGCACACAACACGGACAGACACTGGGCCACTGCAGCATGGTTCCTCATGCCACCTGCAAAGCAGACACTAACACAGGCAGGTATGTCAGAACATATATATGTATGAAACAACTATGTACAGAAACAGCAGGGGCTGGGGAAGGGTAAGGACAGTGAGGGAAGGGGCCAGGGAACAGGGACTGTACAGTGGGAGGAGGGGACTGTAGGGAAAGGTCCAACAGGGGAAACGGGAAAACAGGGGCAACACTAGCAATGGCCCCATCCAGCCACCCTGGCAAGCCTTCCCTCCCTCCCTGTCCGCTGCCATCATGCTCTGTATGGCCACCACCACCTCAAGTATACTCGAGACCACGAGCAAGGTCTGCCACGTGAGCCGGCTCAGCATCTGGCATGGCGGTGTCCACAGTGGATGGTGGACACCTATAGCAAGGGACAGGACAGGTGATCAGTGCAATGGCCCAAGGAACTATGCCCTCCCACAGTGCACATCTGCGCAATAGGGAACACGCCATCATGCACGACGTGCACATCGCCAGCCATGCACAGCTTGCACAGTGCTGATACATCACGCTGTTCACGCATCTTAGATGACTGACACCATGGCAGTGCGGTGTGCATGCACACTGCAGGCCCGTGCACCGCTCATGTGTGGGCATTGCGCCACCACTTGCTCCAGTACAATACCATTGCGCACAGTGCAATATCTCAATATTCAGATGCCACATGCAAATGAGCTCATCAGCTAATGCGGGCACAGTGGGGTCCATTAGCACATCATTACCATTGCGCACGACGTCATTTGCATGCGTTGTGCCACATAATCACCACCGAACAGCACAGGCCATGTACCAGTATTGCAACCTTGATAGGTGTGGTGGAAGCCGTGGCAGCACACTGGAAGCAGACAGCACTGCAGGGTGGGACAGACCAGGGAGATGCTGCCAGGGCCTCAGCAGGTATGCACTCATCTGTGTGGAGCATGCCATGGTTAGCCCTCTGCTATACTCTGCTGTGCCCCTTGCCTGTCCCTAGTGCCCATGCCACCATGCACACCCTGCCCACCCCCATCCCCAGGACTGCTCGGCCCATCGCACCTTGCCTGTGCCACACTCACCCATTAGGTGGCCTGTGGGGTTGTCCCCACATTCATATCTGTGGCACAGCGGAAGGCTGTGCCAGATGAATGCATCCTGTTCACTCCCAGGGTGTGTGGCGCAGACATTGGTGATGCGCCCTGTGGCATTGCACACCACCTGGCAGTTGATGCTCGGGTGCCCCTTCCTGTTGATATGTGCCAGTTCCTCAGTGCTAGGTGGCATGTGGATGCCCACATGGGTGCAGTCACTGGCCCCAGTCATGCCAGGCATGCATGCCACCCTCTGGATGTCCTGCGTAAGTGCTGTACACTCCATATGTGTGTTAGGGACATGGCTGCATTCCACAGCATGAGGCAGCAGAGCAGTGAGGAACTGTGTGAGGAGGCGGGCCATGGCCACCTGGGTGATGCCCATGGTGCCCCCTGTTGGTCTTTGGAAGGTGCCCGTGGTGAGTAGGCATATGATGGCAGTCACCATCATCTCCATGAACACAGCGTGGCTCCGTCTGGTGGGTGCCTGCAGCTTTTCACTGCACAGCTTGCAGAGCTGCCTCAGAATGTCCCTGTTCAGGCAGTACTGGCCCACAATCTCAGTGTCACTATGGTTCCGAATGGTGATGCGGGCACGGTACCACCTGTTTATGGCACACCACCGCCAGGCCCTTTATTGGTTACAAAGCTGTTCCTACTGCCTCCCTCACACCCTCATTATCACCCCCATCAGGAAGAGTGCACTCTCCATGACTCCTGATGTCCACTGTCCCCCTGGGAGGTTGGCTGCTGGCTGTGTGCCACCCTGGTACATAGGTTTTGTGTGTGTGTATGTGTCACTCTTTCTCTCTCTCTCTGCCCCCTCTCTCTCCCATGCCACCTCTGTCCCTTTCCCTCTGTGTCTGGTCTTGTGTCTGTCTGTCTTTCTGTATCTTCTGTATCTCTCCCTCTCACTCCCACTTCTTAGCGCAACTGCTGTCTGTGTGTTTGCGCCCTGTCTTTCTAGGAACAAGTCTGGTTGGAGCAACTTCGATTTGCTCCACACTTGTGCCATGGTTTCATGGTTGAATATGCCATTGCACTGGATATTCATGGGAATGCCCCCTGCACTTGCGTTGCATACATTTTAGTTGCACACTGGCGCAATGGAGTTTGCGCTGTGCATTGGCTCCCGCTGAATATGGCTCCTCGGTGCAATTATGCACTTGTGCCAGTGCAACTCAGTTGCACCATGCGTAACTGCTCTGAATATCCGGGTCAGTACAAACAAGAAACACTAATTTTTTTTTTTTTTTTCACAGCATAAAGAACTGTTTCTGCTAATGCAAGGATATTAAGTAAAACTGAGTCAACAAAAACTGGAGCATATTATGGCTACTGCAGTCTGGAGAAAAAATAAAGAAAATCAACCTGACTATTAACTAAACAACTTACATTACAGTTTCACCCTTTGCATTGACTTTCATTAAATCAAGGCTTGTGCACATTACAATTCTTCACTCTACAACATGCATTCAGCAGCTTTAGTTGCAGATAGACACTGCATACAGTTTTATATGAGAATATACAATATAGATACTGCTATAGAGACATCGGGTTTGAGAAAATAAACTGAAATAATCAAATAAGGCTGCTTTGATTAAGAATTTTTATAACAAGGAGTACTAGAGTAAAGTAAAAGTGGTGTCCCAAGGTGTCACTTTTGTCTGAACTGTTGTGCTCTGATTTTCCCTTTTTATGATTGCTTGCACGCATGTGCAAGAAACATAGTGCCATCATCGGAGATTTCGGAGGTGTGTCACCTCCTTCTCCAATTCAGGCAGCGAGCTGGCAGGCGCGGCCCCTGTAAGCCAATGCATTTTGGAGCTGTCTATGACACGCTCCAAAATGCAGTGGCATACAGTTGAAAGGGGGAGCTACGCTTGAGTGAGCAGCGATAAGAAGCTGCTCACGCAGCTCCCCCAGCCGCAGGCATGCCGCCTCACATCGCAGTGTAGCCGACGGGTGCCCAACCCGCCGGCTGAGCTGCATCTGTCTCTCCCCTCCCAGTAGTTGACGCCACGCTGAAGCCCACCCAGTGTGGCAATCAGTCATGTTGCCGGCGGTGCCCAATCCCCGTCGCTGAACTAACCCCTCCCCAAAGTCCTTGTGTCCCACGCTGGGAGCCCACCCCAGCGTGGCAAACGGTCCCACGATTTTTTATTTATTTTTATTTTTGCCGACGGGGTGCCCAACCCTGCCAGCTGAATGCCCCCAAAGCTCTGCCACGCTGGGAGCCCACCCCAGCGTGGGCAAACGTCCCACGACGGTCCAGCTGCGCGCTCCGACCCCTCCCACAACCCGCACTCCACCCACCGCGCACCCAGCTTCCCACACCCCCGCTCACCCCATACTTACCTCCAGACCCGCGCGATGATCTTCGGTGGACCTGGAACACGCTCTGCACTCTTCAAAGCCGACCGCGAACTGAGGAAATGCCGTAAGCTGTATAATGGGCTAGATAGGGGGTTTCAACTTTTTGCATATCTCAGCCATTTTGGGATTTTTGCACAAATTTTCAACATGGGGTTTTGGACCTTCTCATGATGATATCACTGTCATGGCGAGTTCGGGACCCAAAGGGTGATTTCCTATGCAGTGACTGCGAATCACCCTTCGGGCCTGAATACTACCATGACAGTGACATCATTCATGAGAAGGGGGCCCAAAACCCCCATGTTGAAAATTTGTGCCAAAATTCCAAAAAATGACTGTTTAACGAGCGTGCGTTGCGCAGTTCCTACGCAGGCTCGTAAGTTCACGAAATTTCAATATTTTCACTCCAGATTTTCAACATTGCCTATTTTACTCATAACCTTCTTATGAGCAGTACAGCTGTCATTTTCACATCTCACCTAAAATGTGTTTCTTGCCCATGTAGCGTAGAATGGCGAGTCAGTGTACAAATCAATGTACGGGACAAATTAAGAAAATCACAGTGACACTGTTCATGAGCAGAGATCTTGAAATGGCTATGTTGAAAATTTGGTGAAAAATCCTAAAATGATTGGTTTTATGAAGGCAGCATTGGCGCAGTTCCTAAGACGCTCATAGGTTTCATAATTTTCAATATTTCCACTCTAGATTTTCAACATTGCCATTTTTCCACACCTTCTTATGAGTAGTACAGCCGCCATTTTTCACATCTCACCCAAAACGTAAGCCTACGTAGTACCAATGGCTTAGGTCAAGCAGCGAACTCAGTGTATGTAATACATTAAGAAAATCAGGTCACTGTTCATGAGCAGAGATCTTAAAATGGCAATGTTTAAAATTTGGTGACAGAATTCCTAAAATGACTGTTTCACAGTGTCGTTGCACAGTTCCCACTGCAGCTTGTAGGTTTGTAATTTTCAATATTTCCTCCAGATTTCAACATTGCAATTTTTCCACACCTCCTTATGAGCAGTACAGCTGTCATTTTTCACATCCTGCCCAAAACGTGTTTCCGCCCATGTAGCGCACAATGGTGCTGTTGGTGTGCAAAAGCAATGTTTAGGACAGATTAAGAAAATCAGTTACACTGTTCATGAGCAGAGGTCTTAAAATGGCTATGTTGAAAATTGTGACAAAAGTCCATAAATGACTGTGTTATGAGTGAGCATTGTGCAGTTTCCACGCATCCTCGTTAGTTCATGACTTTGTAATATTTTCAGTCCAGATTTTCACTAGTGGCATTTTTCAACACTTCATGAACAGTACAGCTGCCATTTTTCACAACATGGCAAGTGTGTTTTCACACTTTCAGTGCAGAGATGCGTGGTCGCTGTGGGAAATCATTGTTCGGCACAGATAAAGAAAATCACAGTGACACTGTTCATGATCGGAGGCACCAAAATGCCTGAGTGGACAATCTGCTATAAAAAATCCCCAGCCTAATTATATAACGGGTGTGCGTTGCACAGTTTCTATGTACGCGCGTGACTTCACCATTTTTTTAAATATTTTTACTACACATTTGCAACATAGCCATTTTTACACCTCCCCATGAATGAGTACAGCTGTCATTTTTTACATCCTGTTCAGAATATTTTTGTACCTGTGGTGCTAAATGCCGTAGTCACTGTGCGTAAGCAGCTTTGGCTACCAAACTGATATTCCCCCTGTTCATGAGGTGGGGTCACAAAACAAACATGTTGAAAATTTGGAGTTAACATACCAACGAATGCCTGAGGTATTAGGCTTTTCAACTAAATCGCCCAACCCTATAGAGAATGGCAGGAATCAGGGGTGTGACTTGGGATTCTTGCCTGTGATGCTCATACCATTCCACACCCTGCAGTCACTGAGAGGCATCGAGGTATGCCTTGGACTCTTCGGCCCCAAACTTCACCCCATTCTCCTATATCGCACCCATCTCACCGTATTTCCTAATGAAATGGGGTGCGCATAAGGGCCAAAGACCCCAAGGAACACGTGGCACTTGTCAGTCTCTGCAGAGGGGTGGTGGTGAAATGGCTGGCTGTTATGCTTGATGCTACCCAAACGCACACCCCAATGCCTGTCACTCTCTGCAGGGTGGTGGTGGGGTTGACTTCAGTTCAATACTCACTGCCATTCCTATTACGCAGCTCTGTAACTTCTACACTACCACTGCCAATGCCAGCAAGCAAACATTCAGCATTGACAAATGCTTGTTAAAGATGCTTTCCAGATCTGCAAACAAGCAGAAAACAAGAATACCAAGACATCATTTCCCTTACTTTATCTGCCAATTTAAGACACGCTTACTTTTCTCACCCCCCCCAACACCATATAGCATGTCTCTTACTCAACTTGCTGCAGCATTATTTTTAATAATTGTATGGCCTACTGCTCTGATTTATTAACTTTTCCTGATGCAGCCAATTTCCACTCTATTCAGACACCCACACCCACCCTGCAAAAAAATCCACCACATTACACGCACCTTACAGTAATGAAATGATTAATTTATTACGTTGACAGTATGTTATTGACTGTGCCTTTGGCTACATGCCTGTTATTACTCACTGTCACTAGAGATGACACAGACTCTCTTTTTCTGAACACCCATTTGATGAACTGAAATAATGAAGTAAAATATCATTGTTAACTTGAAGTCTGTACCTTTGGGTCATATTATTGCAGATATTGTTTATTTAAAGATGCACATGTAACCCCCAGGGGGTGCTATCCCAAGGGCTACTACCCCTGCCTGTTCTGACTGTGACAGGGTGAGGGGCCTAGATCCGTTGGTGGGTGCCTCCACCCAGAGGTCGGGGTTGAACAGTCGAGGTTGACTTGATCCCAGCCCTCTGGGTTGCTGCAACCCCCCATTCTTCCCACTAGTGGCCCACACAGTTCAATTACAGTGTCCTTACCATATACACTAACCCCCCCCACCCCGCTCGAATCACTCAGCTCACTCCGGGGACCTCCTGAAAAGTAAGGTGCAGTTACACAATATTCACTGGGCAGTAATTCACCATTAATAAATGAACCAGCATACTTTTATTTATTTATTTTAACCATGTATAGCACACTAAGCTGAAAGCTTTTTTACAGGAGCGACCGGGGAGCACAAAGAGGTTAAGTGACTTGCTCAGGGTCACACAGTATGCAAGTGGAAACTGTGGGATTCAAACCCAGGTCTGGTCTGCTGGATGTCACTAGATTTGCAGCTCAGAGCCTTAGACTACTGTGCTATACTGCCTCCTTTGCAAAACAAGCAATCTGATTTATTTAAGGGGAGATAACAAGGACCGGGGGGAATCAAGTTGATTGGCTTACCCCACAATATATGAGTATCTACCTAGGGCTCTATGCACAGGCCTAACCTATACGTTACTGTCTATGGGTACCCAAGCCCTAAAGGCTAGTTCCTCGATGCAGCTGGTTGGGGCCCTGACAAAAATGAGCATTTAATTCCTACGAAGACTAAATAGAGCCATCCGGCTCAGTTAGCGTAGCCAGCAAAGTAACCAGATGGTCTTGCCCTTACTAGGAACATTTGACATGGAGATACCCTGATTTAGTACTCACGACTCCAGAAAGAAACACACTCACACCACTTGCAGGACCGAGCCTGTACTTCGAGCACTTCTCCACACATTTATATGCACTGCAGAGGGGTACCATACTAGGCAGCTGCTGTCCTTCTCGATACCTGCCCGCCATACACTGGGCCCAACTGACACTGCTTCATTGTTCCTGACAGACCAAGCGCGATTCAAGCAGATTCTCCAGTCTTCTACAGGGTGAGCCTGGTAGGTAGCCACGCTCCTGCACGGCCTTCTCTGACCGCTTCCTAGTGGATTTAGTCTGACTTCACTGGTGTTTACCAACACCCGATGCTGGCCTTACATGCACTTCCCACGCAACCGCTCAAACGGCACTAGAGCCCCCGAGCTCCTTACTCGCTCATAGCCACAACGCCTCTGCCCTGACACAGTATCAAGCAAGCCACTCAGTTCAGGCGCCACACGCTCCCATTGGCAGGCTGCCGAAACCAGCCACTAAGTTTGCCCCTCATTGGCACAAAAAGGCGCCATGGTCCAGAACTTCACTTCCCAGAACCTCCAGCTGTATTCCCATTGGTCAGCAGGCTCCATTGCGAGTCCCAGTCCTGGTTGGTCACCAGTTACTCCATTTTAGGTACCCCTCCCCGACTCTGTTGGGCCCTTCAGACAATCCTGGTCCAAAATGGGGGAACACAGCACACAAAGTCCAGCTGCAAGAAAGGCAGGTTAAACAAATTACATTCCCACAAACACATCTAAGGCAGGAGGTAACAATTATACTGTCTGGAAAGTGCTCACTCTGCCCCTTCGGCGATGGCTGAAACCGGAGCAATTAGTCAACGGCTTGAGTGGGACTCGAGCAGGAGAACACACAGCCCCCCTCATAAGCAATGAATATGTCTGCAAGCAGACAGCTCTTAAAGGACAGTGCGTGGAGGCTCTACAAGCACTCACAGGGCCATTTAAATGGCTTTAAGCACTGAACACTGACCAACAGAGGGACGCTTAGACAGCTCTTAAATGGCTGTTAGAAACCCCCAATTGTAGGGGGGTTACACACAAAACTATGCACTAATTGATTCTATGGTTTTGCTGTTTTATTTTCATTTTTTGTGTGCACCTTTTTGCACAAACAGAAATCACACAAAAAAAAAAAACAAGCATTTGTCAATGCCGAATGTTGTCGCGCTGGCACAGGCAGTGGGAGTGGCGGAGCTAGAGACGCATAGTGCTGTGATTTTGTTAATGTGTCCCTAAAGGTGATTTTGCACAGTGAGCACTCCATTGTGTGCCACAGCTGCGGAAAGACATTTTGGGCAGGCTGTGAAAAATGTCAGCTGGACTGTTGATAAGAAGGTGTGTACAAATGCCAGTGGTGAAAATGTGGCATGAAAATATTGCAGATTGATGAAGTTACAAGAGTGCATGGAAACTGTGCAATGCACGCTTGCAACACAGTCATTTTAGGGACTTTCGGCACCAAATGTTCAACAGAGGTATTTTAGGGCATCTGCTCATAAATAGTGTCACCATCATTTCCTGGAACTGTCCCGAAAACTGATTTTGCACAGCGACCGTGCAATTCTGCACCAGACATGAGAAAACACATTTCAGCCAGCTGCACTGTTCATATGGAGGTATGGAAAAATGCCAATGATGAACAGCTGGAGTGAAACTATTACAAATTCACAAAGTTATGCGCGTGCATGCAAACTGCGCAATGCATGCTCATAAAACACTCATTTTATTGCCTTTAGTCCCAAAATTTTCAACATAGGCAGTTTAGGACATCTGCTAATGAACAGTATTACTGTCATTTTCATAATGCATCTCCAACACAGACTTTCCACAGCAACTGCGCTATTCTGCTCCGGTACTGCAAAAACAGATTTTGGTCAGGGTGTGAAAAAATGACAGCTGTACTGTTCACTAGGAGGTGCAGAACAATGGCACTGTTGAAAATCTGGAGTGAAAATATAAGTTTGTGAATTTACGAGTGTGCGTGCAAGCTGCGCAATGTACGCTCGTAACAGTCATTTTATGGAGTATTGTCACCAAATTTTCAACATAGGCATTTTAGGACCTCTGCTCATAAACAGTGATACTTTCTTTTTTGTAATCTGCCCTGAACACTGGTTTCTCACAGCGACCGCGCAATTGTGCGCCGGATGTGCAGAAACACATTTTGACCAGGATGTGACAAATGACAGCTGTACTGTTCACAAGGAGGTAAAGGAAAATGACAATGTTGAAAATCTGGCATGAAAATATTACGAATTTGCGAAGTTATGAGCATGCGTAGCAACTGCACAACGCACGCTCATAACAGTTATTTTATGGAGTATCTTCACCAAACTTTCAACATAGGCATTTTAGGATCTCTGCTCATGAACAGTGTCACTGTCATTTTCGTAATCTGCCTCAAACACCGATTTCCCACAGCTACCGCGCTATTGTGAGCCGGAAGTGCGGAAACACATTTCAGCTGGGATGTGAAAAATGACAGCTGTACTGTTCACAAGGAGGTGTAGAAAAATGACAATGTTGAAAATTTAGTGCGAAAATATTTTTAATTTGCAAAGTCTGCGCACGTAGCAACCTAGCAACGACAAGTCAGAAAAACAGCCATTTTTTGAGTTTTTCCACCAAATTTGCAACATAGGCTTTTTGAGAGCCCACCTCATGAACACTGCCACTGTCCTTGCATTAATCTGTCCCAAAAGGTGATTCCGCACAGTGACTGCGAAATCACCTTTCAGGACCAACTAACGTCATAACAGTGACAGAATTCATGAGGAGGGGTCCCAAAAACCCCATGTTGAAAATTTAGTGCAAAAAAGACCAAAAAATGCCCAAGATATGCACCAAAGTTTAAAAAACCCTATCTATCCCATTGTACAGCTTATCGGCATTTCCTCAGTTCGTGGTCGGCTTTGAAGAGGGCAGACGTGTTCCCGGTCCACCAAAGATCATGGTGTTGAGCTCAGAGGTAAGTATGGGGGGGTGTGGGGAGGCAGGGTGCGTAGTGGGTGGGTGAGGGTGGTGGGTAGGGAGTGTATGAGTGACCGTTTTCTGTTTACAGGTAAAAAAATTAAAAAAAAGTCGCAGGACAGTTTTTTGTATTTCAGGGGGATTGGCATGCTGGGGTGGGCTCCCAGCGTGCCACCCAGCTGTTTTTTTTGGGAGGGTCTGCAGCCAACAGGAGGACTGGGCACCCCCGTCGGCACACAAAGAAAGGGGGGGGCTCTGAGCCGAGGGGGATTGGGCACCCCTCCTCTGCATTTCACAATGGGGAAGGGGGGTTCTTTATGCTGAGAGGGAGTGGGCTCCCCCGTCGGCACACAAGTAAAGTGGGGGTTACAGCCAAGGGGGATTGGCCACCCCCTCGGCATATAACAAATTGGGGGGGTTATTTATGCCGACAGGGAGTGGGCTCCCCCATCGGCAGTACAGCAGGCTGGACAGGGGTAACCGACAGGGAGATTTAGCACCCCCGAAGTCAGCAGTTCAGAAGCCGGTGTACCGACTTGTGCATAATGGCGTCGAGCACGACAAGAAAAGGCCCGCTGCATCTGATGCGCTTTGCTTGGATTGCAGCGGACCTTTTCAGATGTGCTACCGCCATATGCGAGGCTGATTGAGAATGAGGACGACCTCACTGATGCGTGCCCTGCATTCGCCTCAACAGCGACCGCGCCTCCAAAGCTGCACTGTCCCAAGATGTTGGCTGCGCAAGCACACCAACATAAAAAGAAGGATTTACAATTATATAATTCATCATTTGATAACACAGTACTATTAAATATCAATTTTTGGATAAACTTTGTCTGGGATAGTTATTTAAACTGATGTAGCTGCTGTGGTGTCCAGTATGCCTTATTTAAATCCATGATTTCATAGAAACATAGAATTTGATGGCAGATAAGGACTGCTTGGCCCATGCAGTCTGCCCATTTTCCTACTTAACACATAAGCTGCAGATCCTAGTTAACCAACAGCTTAATTCCTCCAACCCCCCACTAGGACTACCTTATGTCTGTTCCATGCATTCTTGAATTCCCCCACTGTTCTTGACTCCATGACCTCCTCAGGGAGACTGTTTCATGCATCCACAACCCTCTCCATGAAAAAATACTTCCTCACATTACCTCTGAGCCATTCCCCCTCTATCTTCAAATTGTGCCTCCTTGTTCTTGCACATCTCCTTTTCTGAAAGATGCTATCCTCTTGGACTTTGTTGATTCCCTTGAGGTACTTGAAAGTTTCTATCATGTCCCCTCTCTCCTTTCTTTCCTCAAGGGTATGCATATTAAGCTCCTTTAGTTTTTCTTCATATGTCTTCTGGTGCAGACCCTGCACCATTTTGTTCTCCTGGACAGCCTCCACTCTGTCTATATCTTTGCGGAGATGGGGTCTCCAGAACTGCCCACAGAACTCCAGGTGGGGTCTCACCAACTGTCTGTACAGAGGGATAACAACTTCCTGTTTTCTACTATTGATGCCTCTCCCTATACATCCCAGTATCCCCCCAGCCTTCCTACATTGCTTGCCCACCTTTAGATCATCTGATATAATTACCCCCAGGTCCCTTTCCATTTTTACTGTTGTCAGTATCTCACCCCCATCGTGTACTCTTCCCTTGGGTTTTTGTTTTCCATGTGCATTACCTTGCACTTCTTTGAATTGAATCTGAGCTGCCACACATTTGACCATTCCTCCAACCTTGCCAAGTCCCTTCTCATTCTTTCCACTCCATCTTGTGTATCAATCCTGTTGCAGATCTTTGTGTCGTCTGCAAAGAGACATACGTTTCCTTCCAGTTCCTCTGCAATGTCACTTAGACATTAAAAAGGACCAGTCCCAGTACTGAACCCTGCGGTACCCTGCTAGTAACCCTCCTTTCTTCACTGTGGACTCCATTTAATACTACCCTTTGCGTCCTGTTGTCTAGCCAATTTTTTATCCAGGCTACCATCTTGGGACCCACTCCAAGGCTGGCTAACTTGTGTATTAATCTTTTGTGTGGGACTGTATCAAATACCTTGTTAAAATCTAGGTAGGCCATGTCCACAGTCTCTCCCTGGTCTTCTACCTTGGTCACCCATCTATTAGATTCGTCTGACACGACCTTTCCATCGTGAATCCATGCTGCCTTGGGTCTTGTGCCCCACTGGCCTCTAGGTACTCAACACTTCTTTCCTTTTGAAGTGAATCTTTTTTTACTTTTATATTATACGTCATGGATAGCAAATTGTGCCTCAATAGGAACATGTTACTGCTTACAGGGACCACAATATTGCATTTGTGATGTTAGGCCACTTTATTAGATATACACAGAATGCTAGTGGCAAGTTTTGGAAATAGACACAGAGTTGTTTGGTTTTACTATTTTGTCTGCAGTATACCACTCTAAACTCTAGACCATGCACACTGTTAACCTGTGTTGAAGTGAAATTAGATATTCTCGGCTTAGAAATAAGGCTGCTACATATATCCATCCCATGCGCTTGCCATGCTTGATATGGGACTTGGATTGACTGGGATTTGTTGTCATGGTGTTGGTTGCTTAGCAAAGCCACTGATCATGTTTGAGATCTTCTGCTGCTGTCTTTCATTTAGCTGGGAGAAATCATTTATACTTTTCAGATTTTTTTGTCCTGTTATTTGCATTATTTCAGTTGGAGGAATGCCACAGTCATTTAATTTCTGAACATGCTTACAGACACTGCGGCTTGTGGTTTGTTTGTTTTTCAGTCTTTAACCCTGCATTTTTCAGCACTGTCTTCAGAACTGCTGACAACTAGTTAATACCACTAGGCTGTTTTTATGTTGCTTGCATACATGTGCAAGAAACATAGTGCCATCATCGGAGATTTCGGAGGTGTGTCACCTCCTCCTCCAATTCAGTCAGTGAGCTGGCAGGCGCGGCCCCTGTAAGCCAATGCATTTTGGAGCTGTCTATGACATGCTCCAAAATGCAGTGGCATACGATTGAAAGGAGAGCTACGCTTCCAGTGAGCACCAATAAGCATAGCTCCCCCACATGCAGGCGTCGCACCCTGCACATCCTGTGTAGGCCGACGGGGTGCCCAATCCCCGTCCAGCTGAACGGCCCCTATCCTCTGCCACGCTGGGAGCTCATCCCAGCATGGCAAACAGTCCATTAAAGTCTTTTTTTTGTTTTAACCCTGTAAAACAAAAAATGGTCCAGCTGCTGCCCACCCCCCCTCCCACAACCCACACCCACCCACTGCGCACCCAGCCTCCCCACCCCCCTCACCCCATACTTACCTCCGGACTCTGGCACGACGATCTCCGGTGGAGCGGGAACACGTCTGCACTCTTCAAAGCCGACCGCGAACTGAGGAAATGCCGGTAAGCTGTATAATGGGCTAGATAGGAGGGGTTCAACTTTATTGCATATCTCAGGCATTTTGGGGAATTCTTGCACCAAATTTTCAACATGGGGTTTTTAGGACCCCTTCTCATGAATGATGTCACTGTCATGGCGTTATTCGGGCCTGAAGGGTGATTTTGCGCAGTGACTGCAAAATCACCCTTCAGGCCCGAATACTGCCATGACAGTGACATCATTCATGAGAAGGGGTCCCAAAAACCCCATATTGAAAATTTGGTCCAAAAATTCCAAATAATGACTGTTTTACGAGCGTGTGTTGCGCAATTCCTACGCAGGCTCGTAAGTTCGCGAAATTTCAATATTTTCACTCCAGATTTTCAACATTGCCATTTTACCACACCTTCTTATGAGTAGTACAGCTGTCATTTTTCACATCTCACCCAAAATGTGCTTCCGCTCTTGTAGCGCAGAATGGCACAGTCGGTGTGCAAAATCAATGTACAGGACAAATTAAGAAAATCACAGTGACACTGTTCATGAGCAGAGGTCTTAAAATGGCTTTGTTGAAAATTTGGTGAAAAAATTCCTAAAAATGACTGTTTTACAAGCGTGCGTTGCGCAGTTCCTACGCAGGCTGGTAAGTTCACAAATTTTCAATATTTTCACTCCAGATTTTCAACATTGCCATTTTACCATACATCCTCATGAGCAGTACAGCTGTCATTTTTCACATCCTGCTCAAAACATGTTTCCGCTGATGTAGCGCACAATGGCGCAGTCGGTGTGCGAACTCAGTATATGGGACACATTAAGAAAATCACAGTGTCACTGTTCATGAGCAGAGATCTTAAAATGGCAATGTTGAAAATTTGGTGAAAGAATTCTTAAAAATAACTTTTATGAGTGTGCGTTGCACAGTTCCCACGCACGCTCGTAGGTTTGCGAATTTTCAATATTTCCACTCCAGATTTTCAACATTGCTGTTTACCACACCTTCTTATGGTAGTACAGCTGTCATTTTTCATCTCACCCAAGCGTGTTCCGCCCATGTAGCGCACAATGGCGCAGTCGGTGTGCGAAATCAATGTATGGGACACATTACGAAAATCACAGTGACACTGTTCATGACCAGAGGTCTTAAAATGGCTATGTTGAACATTGTAAAAAATTTCCTAACAATGACTGTTTTACGAGCGTGCGTTGCGCAGTTCCTACGCACGCTCGCAAGTTCGCAAATGTTCAATATTTGCACTCCAATGACTTCCAAATACCTAAACAGCACATAGAAGCAAGCAACATTCGACATTGACAAATGCTTGTTTATACCACTGCACTTTTGTGTGGTATATTGGCTTGTTATTGTTTATTGCAAGGAAAAAATGGACTATCAGGAGTCTTGGTGCAGGGGGGATGCTCTGATTCATACACACTGAATCTGTTGACAGGGCATCTGTTTACGTTGCCCTTGTTCTCAAAAACCTTGGGCCTTATTTTGTGACTGTCCTTAACATTCTGACCAGATTTGGTTTTTGTTTGGCATTGTTGCATATTCTAGATAGTTATTTCCATTCTCATCAGTTTTTACACAGATGTCTCATTTTGTATTCCTTGCCTCCGTGCAACCATGTATTCCAAAGTGCATTGAGCACACCAGCCAGAGACTGTTGATCACAGACATGGCCAAGTGTTGTCCAAGCTGCTGCTTCTCATAAAGTATGTTAATCATTTCCTCTGTAAGCTCATCAGATGCATGGGCTTCACAACCCATGCCCATTGACAAGTTGCTTCTGTTTCACACCTACTACTCTCCTCATCATCTCAAAACATTGCCCTTAGTGAGAGATGCCTCATAGCTTTTTGAATGCAGGTGCATATCTATGCTCTGGAAGATGGCTCTTACACTCACTGCTCATATGATTTGTCATCTTTTTTTGGGGACTTCACAAAAATATCCAACATTAGTGTACTACGTCTATTTGGTTCTATTGCTTCAAGAGGGTTTGTTTCATTGTGTACTTCAGCTAGACAGGTGCTTACAAGGGCAAGATCATATTGTGTCTTTTTGACAGTGTTCTTGTTTTCATTTGATTGTATGAAATCCCTTATACTGTCTTCTAATGCTGTCATGTCTTTGCCTGTGTCACTCTGCTGTTCAGTTACCCCTGCTGCATTGCTTTCTTCAGTTAAGGGACCACTGCCTATGGTGTTATTGCTCATTGTCACTATGTCTGCCTCAGCTGTTTCATCAACACTCACTGGCAATTGCTCTGTGTCTGTCATGCTCACAGGTGACATTACATTATCTGGCTCCTCAACTGCCTCCTAGTCAGCAAGCGTGCTTAGCAATTCCATGTCAAAGCTTACAGCCATTTTTTTTTATATATATATATATATATATATATATATATATATATATATATATTACGGGAAATCAAATATTGAAAATGACAAGCCAGAACCACCATTTGTTAGAAAGCTTTCAGTCCTGTTAAACTTATCACATGTCTGACTGCTGGTGGCATAGAAAACAATTATCAACTCTGTGAGAATATTTTGGCAGAAAACACAACACAGAAACATTACTAGCACTTTGCCTTTGTATTTAGAATACTGCTTGGACTATGGATGTTTAATATCCTTACAGGAGTTTCAAATGCTGCCCGACACTGCGTCTTGTCAGGACTGAAAACAATTTTTTTTTTTTACAGTTGAAACTACTGCCATACAGTACATGATGCGCGAGTGCACACCACCACGGGTCACTAACAAAACACTGAAATGGCAATCCTTGTTGTGGGAAACACACGTGAGGATGTTTTTATTGAAAAGAACTGTGAATAAACGGTTAGTTGTACTGTGAGGTGCTTGTTCTTGGATATGTCATGGGAAGTTATGCTTTAGAGTTTTTTTACATGTACACTGAAGTAAGCTACAGTGATTGCTGTTTCAGACACCGATACTGTGTAGGAGAGAAGCAGTATTTTATTCATTCTCCATACAACAGATGGATGTCCATCTGCGGCATAGAGATCCAAGATAATACCCCTCCTCTCATACTCATTGCCTGTCTCAGACATAATGATGTCTGACACTCACAGGAATGGCCACTTTTACCACCGGAACGCAGTGTTTAATCAATTACAACATACATTGTCTAAAAGTTTTATTTTTGTACAGTTATGGAAAGTGGACCAGCCATTATTTTCTACTAGCACCAAGGCAGACAGTTTAAAAATGGTGGCTGATGAAGCTGAACATTCGGGGTGCCCAAGGATTCAATCTGAAAGCCTTTTGTGATGTGCCGGACTTTGTGGATATAAGGTGTGACTAACCCAATTAATAAGATATACGTGTTATCTATGAATCGGGTTCATCATCAGATGTCATACGCTTTTTATCTTGTTCAGTCTAGAGCCACACTCATTGTATAAATATTGGATATGCCACAGCCCTAATGAAAATGTCATTGACATTTTTCCCCAAGTTCGGCTTGACCCTATGACATCACGCGTGGCAAAGCCAGGAGTGATGACAAAGGTCAAGCTTCACGAGGGAAACTATCAATGATATTTGCAGTAGGAGCTGTGGCATTTTTTTTATGCAAAGCCTTTATTTCTTAAATGTTTATTTTTTTATTTTTTACAATAATTGCATTTTTTCATATGAGCAACCTTGTTTTCAGATGGCCAAGTGGTTGCGTCTGATGAGTCCTCAGTGCATACAGTTACTGGTTGGAGTTCAGGTGAGGATGTGGCTTACCTGCAAATTGGAGGTACTAGGAGAAGGGAGGTGGAGGTGCCAGGAGAGGAGCTGCCATATCTGGGAAGAACGAGAGGATGTTGCCAGCATCAGCTGGAAGAGAGTGGCAGTGTGAATGATAAGGGGGGGGGAGCCCAGCCTTGTAGATGCAGAAAACATGTGTAGAGAATGTTGGCGGAGGACTGTAATATTTTTAAAAAGTTACAAACTGTCTTACTGTGAAGTTATGCTGAGTAGAGGAGGAGAAAGTAAAAGCACTGTATCTGAAGCAGCAAGGTAATGAAACTGGACAGCAGAAGCAAGCATGCAACTGAGCAGGTGAGTTCTAATTGTGCCTCTTGCGCTGCCAGCTCCAACCAATAGGCACCTACAGTGAGAATATTTTTGCCCCTTGGGAGCTAGAGTGAGAATATTGGGATATTCTACCTCTAGGTCTGGAGGGAGCAAACATATCACAGATAAGTGCCATTTAATAGCCTCACAGACATGATATATATCTAATACATCCGCATGAAAGCAAATAGTATGTAACCTGTCACTGCTCCTCTATTTCACTAGGGTGCTATTTGTGAATACACATGTAACCCTCCTACAAATGGGGGTTCCCAAAAAGTCTTCCTTGAGCTTGCCTAAATAATCACTGCCAGGCTGATGTCCTGCATTTTAGCAGTTTAAATGTGATTACCAGAACCTGTATAGCCTCTGTGTACTGTATCTTTAAGAGCTGCCTGATTGCAGCCTAGGTAATCTGAGAGGGAACTCTGTTAAAAGATGTAACTATTTGCTGAAAATCATTTAGAGTGACAATGATAATGTAGTTTGTCTAACCTGCTTTCTTTGTAGCAAGGACTGTTTTGTTTTGTCTCCACTATCTTGGTCCTGGACTGCAAATTGGACCAATCAGTTCTGGTGGGACCTAAAATGTAGCCGGACTACAGGAGCTGTCTAAAGTCAAAATCTGTAGTAATTGTAGTTTTGAACTTTTTGTGCCTTTTTTGCAACTGAATGGGGAGCTCTTGCTTTGACTGACAGTCAGATCAGCCAAACAAACCTTTGGGATCTTGGGGAAATCCCAGGCTGTTGGCAGGTTTCAGTTAGATCTAAGCTGGAAGCTGAACAAGAAGTAGCTGAAGTGATTCTGAGCAACAGTCCTGAATGGATTCACATGGAAGAACCGTGAAAAGGCTAAGTTTTTGGCTGCATGTCTGCCTGTGGCTCCTGAGAGGGAGAGAAGAGAATTATTTTGGACTAAATCCAAGTTTGTGTGACTAAAGTAAGCTACCGAAGTGGGCCAGGCTCAACCTGAAGAAGACTGAAGATTTTGCTGAATGCCATCGGCCTGTTAGGAGTTCCAGCTACCTCTAAGCTCCCAGTGTGTGCAGAGGCTTTGCAGTTGTGACTGGGGAATGTTTTGCCTGGAACAGTAGAATTCTCGTACATGTTAATGTGCTATGAGCTGCCAGTGGGTTGAGTTAGTTCCCCACTGTGTGAACCGTGTTCTGCTTGCTGGAAGCTGTATCCAGCCCAGAACGGACTGCATCCGAATTTGTCTTCATGCAGTCTGGGCCTTGCCAGACTGGCCCAGCCAGACTACCCACTGCACAGAGAAGCCATTGACGAGAGACCTGACTGGGGATCAGCCCCATGTTCCACACTTGAACAGGAACGACGCCTCTGTGACTCGTGTGGGCCCTGCTTCTCCTGGCATTCCAGATCAACCACCTGCAGTCTCGATTTTCATCCAGCCTGTGTCCAGTCTTGGGTATCATGAGTAAATACTGGGGTAGCTCCCTGCAACAACAGCTTAATCTGAGTGTGTTATCCGATTGCCTTGTTGTTTCATTTCCTTTACGAACCGAGCCCTCTGGCTCTGGATTACACATACTGTGTACTGTGTACTGTGCATGTTGTGTTTTCCATCACAGAGCCCCAACCAGTTGCAACCACGGGCAACAGTCCTAGCTAGCCCATCTCTTCTCCACCAGGATAACCAGAGGTGTGACTTTGTGGGGGGACTCAAAGTGCATGCATAACTGCTTGATTGATATAACCTTTAAGCTAATTAACTTTATTTTGCCCCTTCCTTGTTCAAGTCCCCTGAATAATTCAGATCTAACTTTTTATGCATGTAATCTGACTGTGGTTCCAGTCTGTGCTCAAAGTACTGTACTGTTGCTATTTGCTGTGCATAAACTTGTTTTACAGGGGGTCCCCAGGGTCGAACCAGCCCTGGTGGTAAGTGCAAACAGTGTGGGTACTTGTGTGGTGTACCAGAGGTATTTTGAAAATTATTACTGCACAGTGTTCAGGCCACTAGAGGGGAAAGATGGGGGGTTACAGTGTCCCAGAGGGCTGTGCCCAGGTTAGCTTGACCACTACCAACCCTGACCTCTGGGTGGAGGCACCCGTTTCAGAACTCAGGCCCCTTAACCTGTTACTAGCCAAGCAGGCAGGGGTAGTAGCCCTTGGGATAGTGCCACCTAGGGGTTTCATCTTGGAGGCTCACCACTGGGATCAGCATCCCCTGGTGGCCAAATTTGCAAATTACTGTTAAAAATAAATGGCTACCCCAACAGAAGTGGCTGTACATCAGTTGGTGGAGTGGTGTACTGGGCAGGAGATCGACCCCCAAAATGCTATACTTAGCCTGGATATTCCTCTGGGTACCAATAAGAACACCATAGAGGGAGTACTTTCCAAGGTTGAATGTTTACAAAACCCTGAGTTGGTGGGTCAACAGGCTAATCTGCTCACCCAGTTTCATGGCATTGGTAGAGTGTAAGGACCCAGTAGACAGTTCCAAAGTGCCACAGACTATCACTCCCGAAGGAGCCCTCACTGCCTGGAGAGTGATACCTAAAGACAGTAAAGACCCCGGGGAGAATGAGCCCCCGCCCCCACTATCTGAGACTTTTGAGGAGAAATTTGCTAGGTTGTTGCTGGAGGAAGGGAAAACTGTGAAGGACTTAAAGAAACTATTCCTCCCACCTGGGGGTGTTTCTCCCCAAACACCCCCTCCTGCTCCAGCACCTGTTATTGCCCCTCCTTCTGTGCCTGTGCTAATGCTGGCTCCTATGTCTGTGCCTGCCATTAGTCACGACTCTTACCGAAGGTTGAGAATCTTCTCCGACACCCTCCTCACCCCCCCAAGGGGAGGATGATTGGGAGACCTGGATAGATTGTGTTGCCCCTTTGGTATCTGAATGGCAGTGTGCAGAGGCTGAGAAACAGAAAAGGATCATAGAAAGTTTGAGGGGTCCCACCCTAGAGGCCATTAAATTTCTGACGTCCACAAACCCTGATGCATCTGCCCAGAAGTACCTATCTGCACTCAAAGGCAATTTTGGGGGCACTGAGTCAGTGAAGAACTTGATGTGGAAATTTCAAGGTACAAAACAATGGCCAGGGGAAAGTCTGTCTGCATGTGTTACTCGTCTGGAAGGAGCGCTGCAGAA
This sequence comes from Neoceratodus forsteri, assembly GCA_016271365.2. Lineage (NCBI taxonomy): Eukaryota > Metazoa > Chordata > Ceratodontiformes > Ceratodontidae > Neoceratodus > Neoceratodus forsteri. The sequence goes on along the minus strand of CM028136.1, from coordinate 838,092,524 downwards.
GGCTTACTGAAAAGGTGGAATAGCCACCAGTGACAAACCATGTGAGGTTATTGCACATACTGCAACACGCAAAGCATTCTAAATTGCAGCTCCTTCAATTAAGGCTCCCAAATGAAGGGGTAACCCACCGTACTATTGTGACTTGATAAAAGAACTCCAGGAGGTTGAAGATGAAGAGGGGGATTGTAATTCTAGGGTGAGCGCAGCCCAAGTGATCACAGCATCGGAAGGCCCTTCTGAAGTGGGGACAAATGAGGGTGTGCCACCATGGGATGAACTGCTGAGGGAGTTCAGGGAAACAAAAAACAGTCTCTTTATGAAGGCCACTCCTGCAAGTACAGGCACTGACCCTTATCCAACTGCATCTGCTATGGGGGTTGGGGTGTCCACTCAGGCATCTCCTGCTGACAGCAGCTTGAAACTCAATGTCTTGACTATGGAAGTAAGAGAATGGACGAGATGTCTCCAAATGCTCACCACACAGCAGACAGAGATGGCACAAGGTTTTCAGTTGGTAGTACCACCACCCCAGCTCCCAGTGTGATGCCTCGGCCACCCCAAATCCCAGAAAACATATTTTGCCATAATTGTGAGAAGGATGGGCACATGAAGAGAGAATGCCAGTCCACAAAGGACCTAGATAAAGTTGTATACAGGCTTCAAGGAGAGCTTCGGAGCACGAATCAGCGGTCGAGGAGTGCCCAAAATGACAGCAGTGAGGGTTCAAGAAGTAGAATCATTGATTCATAGAAGTGTGACGACAGAAAATGACCAAACTAGGCCCTCCAAGTCTGCCCATTTGCCCAGCTATCTGCTTGCACATGTGCCTCCCCCCCCTTTAACACTCCCATGTGGTTGCCCCATGCCCTTTTGAATCCCTCCACTATTTCCTCTCCAACGACTGCTTCTGAGAGTTTGTTCCACTTTTCTACGACTCTCTCTGAGTAATAGTATTTTCTAATGTTACCCCTGAATTGTTCTCCCTCCACCTGCAGGCCATGCCCCCTTGTCCTCTGACTTCCTTTCATCTTGAAGATGCTCCCCACGGCACCCTTAAGGTACTTGAAGGTCTCGATCATGTCCCCCCTCTCCCTCCTCTGCTCCAGGGAGTACATGTTCAAATCTCTCAACTTTTCTTCATAGGATAGGTGGCTTAACCCTTTTATCATTTTCGTCACTCTCCTCTGAACCCTCTCTATCCTTCCCACATCCTTCCTGAGGTATGGCCTCCAGAACTATACTCCGTACTCCAAGAGTGGTCTAACCAAATGGGTGTACAAGGGTACGATGACCTCCCTATTCCTACTGGTGATCCCCCTTCTGATGCATCCCAGCATTCCACTCCCCCTGGCCGCTGCCTTCTGCACTGCCCTTCCACCTTCAGGTCCCCAGATATAATGATGCCCAGGTCCCTTTCTTGCTCAGTCTCCTCCAGCTCTCTGCCCCCCATACGGTATCCTGCCTTCTGATTTCTGTAGCCCAGATGCATGATTTTACATTTTTCTACATTGAATTCAAGCTGCCACCTTTTTGACCATGCCTCAAGTCTCCCCAAATCTCTCTGCATCTGTTCCACCCCTTCCTCCATGTCCACCCTATTGTAGATTTTGATATCATCCGCAAACATACTCATACCCCCTCAAGGCCCTCCACGATGTCTCATATGAATATATTGAACAGTAGGGGCTCCAGCACTGATCTCTGGGGGACCCCACTCATGACCTTGCCTTCCCTGGAAGCCAGCCCAATTATTATGACCCTCTGCCTCCTTTTCTCCAGGTAGTTTCCCACCCATTTAACTGCCCCTGCCCCATCCCTAGTCCTGCCATTTTACACAGCCGCCCCCCATGAGGCACTGAATCAAACACCTTTCTGAAATCCAAATGAGCTACATCTACTGCTCTACCCTGATCTATTTCCTTGGTGACCCCCGTCAAAAAACTCTATCAAATTTGTTTGACAGGATCTGCCCCTAGTAAAACCATATTGTCTTGGATTCATCAAGTCGTTCGTCTCCAGGTAGCTGGTGATCCTGCCTTTTACTAGCTTCTTCATGAGCTTGCCTACCACTGATGTCAAGATCATGGGCCTGTAACTTCCACTTCCTCCTCCCTCCCCCCCCTTATGCAGAGGACCATTTGCCTGCCTCAGTCTTCCAGCACCACCCCCATTTTCAGAGACTGATTGAAGAGTGCAGTCAAGGGTCCTGCCAATACCTCCTTTAGCCCCCTTAACACCCTTGGGTGCACCCAGTCTGGCCCCATTGCCCTGTCCATCTTCATGCAGCCCAGTTCTTCCAATATTTTTTCTATGAGAAACTGCTTCATCTCCACCCCCCGTCATTTCATTACCTGCTCTGCTGCCTTCTTCTCCTTCATCCTCCTCCCTGTTGAACACTGAGCAAAAGTATGTGTTTAGTAGATCTGCCTTTTCTCTGTCTCCTCGTAGCGCCACCCCTTCTTTTGTTCTTAACTGGAGAATCCCCTGCCTAGTCTTCCTTTTTTCATTCACATATCGAAATAAAGTCTTATCCTTTTTTTGACCCCTCTCGCTATTTGCTCCTCTGTCTAAGCCTTTGCCCTCCTTACCACTACCCCGGCTTCTTTCTGGCTCACCTGGTATTTTACCCAGTTCGCTTCCATCTGAGTTGTCTTGAATCTCCTAAAGGCTTTCCTTTTTGTCCTTACCTTTTTTGCTACTCCCTCATATACCACAGCGGTTTTCTCCTCCTCTTATTTTAACTCTCTCTCTTGGCACATATGTCAGTGGCCCCTACGATAGCTTCCTTGATCTTCCCCCACTTTGCCTCCACCTCCATCAACTCCCCCACTCCTTGCAGTGCCCTCTCCACTATTTCCCCCATTCTCCTGAAGTCCGTCCTCCTGAAATCCAGGACCTTTAACCTCCTAGACTGGTGAACCTCTGCAGTGTTTCTCATTTTAAACCTGACCATGTTGTGGTCACTTGTACAGAGATGTTTCCCCACCGATACCTCTTCCAACCTTCTCCCATTCGTCAGGACCAGATCAAGAGTAGCTCCTGCCCTGGTTGGCTCCCTGACCAGTTGATTTAGGAGGGCCAGCTGCATGGTGTCCAACATTTCTCTGCTGCTGGTTGAAGCAGCCAAGAGTGTGTTCCAGTCCATGTCCAGTAGATTTAGGTCCCCCATCAGCACCACCTCCCCCCTTGCCGCCATTCTCACAAATTCATCAGTCATACTTCTATCCACAGATTTGTGCTGTGCTGGGGGTCTATATATCACCCCCATACGCACTGACTCCCCTTTTCCTACTACCAACGAGACCCAGAGTCCTTCTGCCTCTCCCCACTTACCCTGCAATACTGATACTCTGATACCTTCCTTTACAAAGACTGCACCCCCCCTTTCCTTCCCTGTCCTTTCTGAACAATTTGTACCCTAGTATCTCCATTTCCCATCCCAGCTCCAGGTGGCACCATGTTTGTTACCCCCACAATGTCAAGGCCCTTCTCTGCCATTACTGCCATTAGATCAGGGATCTTTCTACCCAGACTTCTGGCATTCATGCAAATAACCCTCCCTGCCCCTCTCTCTTCGTTCCCTATATGCTTGTCTCCTTTACCCTTTTGCTGTGTGTGTAGGGCTTTTGGCCCCCCCCCGCCTCAGTCAGGTTTTTCCCTGACCTGCCCCCCCCGTTTAGTTTAAATGGTAGCTTCTGTCCACATAATCATCCAGTTTATATTTGAGCACAGTAGTAACTCAAATCCCTATGTGGCTAAATCATCTGTCCAGGCCCCTGCTGCTGTCCCTCCAGACTGGTCCAAAATAGTGGGCCCTTCAATGGATACTACCATGGCTGTGAATGGTAGTCCTACTCGGGCTGTACTGGACAGTGGGTCACAAGTGACCATTGTATTTAAGGACTGGTATGGCAAACACTTATCTGCTGTGCCCTTGCAATCTCTGGAAGGCCTACATGTCTGGGGGCTGAGCGACAAGTCTTATCCCTACCTAGGATATGTCCGCCTCTGGTTGTCATTTCCTGCAGCTGTAACTGGTGTAGAGGAGCAAATCGAGACACTGACCTTAGTGTGTCCCCCTACTGGACTGTATGATGAGGTTCCCCTGTTAATTGGGACCAACGCCCATATGTTTGGGAGACTGGCACAACTCTGTCGCGAGAAACAAGTTCGACGGACTGGGAGGGCCCTAAGAATTCCTGTTGTGATCAAGAGGGCCTATGATTTGCAGCAGAACCCCAAGGGAGTGGACTACGATGAACCAGTAGGGGTCATGTGGAAGAAGGATCCGAATTTAATGGTACTGTCCCCTAGCACCCAGTATACCATTCACGGGGAGGTCCGCCTCCGCAAAGATGTCAAGGACAAAATACTGATGTTGGATGTGTCAGGTGATGGAAAATTGCTGGAAGGATTAGTGGTTTAGCCCAGCATCTTGCCAGCTCACGATCAAGCTTATGCATGATGAGTGATGGTCCAGATTCATAATGTGTCAGATCGGGAGATCCGGGTGATAAGAGGATGGACCCTAGCTATGGTACACTGCACAGACACTGCAGTGTTGCCCAGCAACAAGCGAAGTGGAAAGACAGATGAGTGACTCCCGACTTGTTTGATTTTGGTGACTCCCCATTGCCATCTGAATGGAAGACTAGAATTAGCCAGAAACTTGCCCAGAGAGATCAAGCGTTTTCGTTGAAGGAATGGGACATGGGATGTGCCCAGGGTGCGGAGCATCACATATGCCTGCACGATAAACGGCTGTTTCAAGAGAGGTCTCGACGTCTAGCCCCTGCAGACATAGATGAAATCAGAAGACACTTGCAGGAAATGCTCACGGATGGTGTCATACAAGAATCCAGGAGCCCATATGCTTCTCCCATTGTGGTTGTGCATAAGAACGGATCTGTGAGAATGTTTATCGAACTCTGAATCAGCGGATCATCCCCAATCAATACAGCATGTCCCACATACAAGACGCTCTGGATTGTTTGAATGACAGCAAATGGTTCTCAGTGTTGGATCTTCACAGTGGATATTACCAGATTCTGATGGCTCTGGAGGACCATGAGGAGACAGCCTTCATCTGTCCTTGTTCTACGAATTCCTGAGAATGCCACAGGGGACATCAGGCACCCCAACCAACTTCCAGCAACTGATGGAACAAGCAGTGGGAGACATGAATTTGCTAGAATGCCTGGTGTACTTGGACAATGTCATTGTGTTCAGGAGCTCCCTAGAGGAACATGAGAGTCGACTGTTCAAAATACTAGACCGACTGGAAGATTTCAGCCTCAAGCCGTTCATCGACAAGTGCCAGTTTTTCCAAACCTCTGTGAAGTATGTGGGGCACATAGTGCCTACTGAGGGGATAGAGACTGATCTTAGTAAAGTTGAAGCCTTGCCGACTTGGCCCCAGCCCCACAATTTGAAAGAACTACATGTTTCCTGGGATTCTGTGGCTACTACCACCAGTTCATAAAGGACTATTCCAAAGTGATTTGGCCACTCTTGAATCTTACCCAGGGTTACCCTTCTACCAATCAGAAATACAAATAAAGGGTCCGTTAAAGAACCAGACAAAGCATATTTCCGCCCAGGTGAACTTTTTGGGTCCCGTTGGATGCCTGACTGTAAAGCAGCTTTCCACGAAGTCATAACAGTTCACCCACACCCCCATCCTCGCTTATGCTGATCCCACCAAAACCTATGTGCTGCATACTGACACCAGTCTGCAGGGTCTAGGAGCTGTACTGTATTAAGACCATGAGGATGGTGTGTGACCAGTGGCATTCGCCAGTAGGAGCTTGACCACATCACAGCGAAACTACCCTGTGCACAAGTTGGAGTTCCTTGCGTTAAAATGGGCCATTGTCAACCAGTTTCTTGATTACCTCTATGGGGCAAAAATATTGGTGAGGACTGACAATAACCCATTGACCTATGTACAGACTTCAGCTAAGTTAGATGCCACGGGGCACCGGTGGCTTTCTGCATTGTCAACATATGATTATGCCGTCGAATACAGACCAGGCCTGAATCGTATTGATGCTGACACCCTATCTCGGAGGCCCATTTCCAAGAGCGACTGGGTCAGGCTGTCTGAACCTGACATCCGAGCATTGTGCCAAAAGTTTGATAGAAATGAATAGATGTCTACGGACACAGCAGACTGCTTAGTAGATTGCTTGGGCCCCTCTGACACCTGCATACCGGCTGCGTATTGCCACTTCTCTGCTCTGGATATTAGTGCACTACCTCACTTTGACAATGACAGCATTCAGTGGGCTCAATTCCGAGATCCTATGATTCAGCCAGCACTTGATGCCCTTCGTGCAGGAAAAGATGTATCCAAGTTGCGTTCCTCTGATCTGCGAACCGCTTTATTGTTTAAAGAAGGCCCCAGGTTGAAGCTGCTTAATCAGTTGTTGTATAGAGAGACTGTAGATCAGGGTGGCCAAATAGACAAGCAACAATTGGTCCTGCCCACAGCCTTCAAAGATTTGGTACCAAGGTCCCTCCACAATCATATGGGCTACCTCGGTATCGACTGGACCCTTGACCTAGCACGATCTCTATTCTACTGGCCCAAGATGGGGGCCGATGTTAAGCACCATGTAAGGACTTGTAGTTGCTGCCTGCAGAAAAAGTCCTGCCTCAGAGGGCTGCCCACCTTGTCAACATTACTACCAGCACCCCAATGGAACTAGTCTGCATAGACTTTTTGAGTTTAGAGCCTGATCAGCAAAACATTGGCAATGTGTTAGTGGTTACAGACCATTTCACACGGTATGCACAAGCTTTTCCCACCAAAAATCAAAAAGCATCTACCGTGGCCAAGGTGCTAGTGGAAAATTTCTTCGTCCACTATGGTGCCCCCCAGTGAAGTCACTCTGATCAGGGCTGGGACTTTGAGAGTCGGCTAATCAAAGAAATGCTCTCTCTATGGGGGGCGCGAAAGTCAAAAACCACCCCTTATCACCCTCAGGAGATCCTCAAACAGAGCAACACTAACCGCACCTTACAAGGCGTGCTAGGCACCCTCCACCCAAAAGATGAGCATAAATGGAGCCAGCAGATTAGCACCTTGGTGCACGCATACAATTGCACAAAGAATGATGCTACTGGGTCCTCTTCCTACCACCTCATGTTCGGGAGAGAGGCCTGGTTGCCTGTTGATGTCTGTTTTGGTGTTTCTCCCGATGGGGTCCGAGCCGAAGATTACCTGCAATATGTACAAAAACTGAAAGCTCAATTGAACCATGCCTATCAACTGGCCCAGACAATGGCGGCCAAAAGAAATCTAGCCAACAAAGAGAGACATGATAGAAAAGTAAAGGCTCAAGAGCTCAGGCCTGGAGACAGTGTGTTGCGAAATTTAGGATTGCATGGTAAACACAAAATTGCTGATCGATGGCACCATCTTCTCCATGTCATAGTTGAAAAGTTGGATGATTTGCCAGTGTACAAAGTGGGCCCAGAGAATAACTCCAAAGCTGTCAAGACTTGCACCATAACCACTTGCTACCTATTGGTCAAATTATAATTGAGGCTGAACCCACCGAGATTGATTCCCTTGGACCAGTGACTCGTGCTGCTGCAAGAAAGAAACAGTGTCAGCCTGCCCCCGTAGTTGCCAATTTAAGACTTCCCCCACAGCAGGCCCAGAATGATAGTGACTGCCTGTCTAACTCGGATGACAGTAAGTGTGATAATGCCTATGACCCCTCATATGAACTGAGTCAGTTGTTTTGTGGAAATACTATGTTGAATTATGGGGATGAGGCTGTGCCTTCTGGACTGCCTAACCCCCAGCATCATCCTTGGACCCAATGCTCCCTGAAGGTGAAGTGCAAAGTATCACGTCTGGGGATGTTGAGTCTTTGTGTATTGTGGAACTGTATGATTTGCCTGAAGGAGAAGCTGATGGTACAAGTCTTTCTGGTGACATGCCAAAACTTGAGGAACACTATCAGAGTGCTGACAACCCTCCTTCAGTGCCAGAGTATCTTCAAAATGAGCCAAGTGTTGTAGAAACCAAGACTACAGAGCAAGGGGCTGACAGTGCTCCCAGCTTGGACATTCCCCTTCATGCAGAGGCACCCCTCACAAGTGATGAAAGCTCCAAGACCATTGCTGAAAGTACAGAGACTGTGGTTGTTCACCCCAGAAAGACTGGCCTAGTTGTCAAGCCAGTGGCGCGCTTCAGTTATGATTCCCCTGGAAGGCCAGTGGATTTGCCTCTCAGTGTAGTTCACAAAGGTGTTAATGTCTCTCAGAGCTCACTGCCCAAATTGAGCTTGACGGCCCATTCCAGGTTACTTGTTCTGCCCTCTCACCATGGTGCCCCTGCCCCAACCAGCCCCAAGTTAGCCGATAGGGAAGGGCCCCCTCTTGCATTGTTTAGATTAGAGTACAAGAAGTTATTACAAGATTGTGTACAGTAATGTTCAATTTACCTGTGTGAAATATGCATAATGTATTGTCAGAATGGAAATGATATAATGAAGTATATTGAAATGTATACTAAAGTGACAAGTTATGCCAATTGATGAATGAGATAGTACTTGTATGGCATGCTAATGGTATAAATGTCTTGTATATGTTGCATTTTCAATGGTACAGACTTGATGCAGACGCCAAGTTTTCCCAGGCAGGGAAGGGTGTAACCCTCTACAAATGGAGATTCCCAAAAAGTCTTCCTTGAGCTTGCCTAAATGCTCACTGCCAGGTCGGTGTCCTGCGTTTTAGCAGTTTAAATGTGATTACGAGAACCTGTATACCCTCTATGTACTGTCTCTTTAAGAGCTGCCTGATTGTAGCCTAGGTAATCTGAGAGGGAACTCTGTTGAAATATGTAACTATTTGCTGAAAATCATTTAGAGTGATTATGATAATGTAGTTTGTCTAACCTGCTTTCTTTGTAGCAAGGACTGTTTTGTCTCCACTATCTTGGTCCTGGACTGCAAATTGGACCAATCAGTTCTGGTGGGACCTAAAATGTAGCCAGACTACAGGAGATGTCTGAAGTCAAAATCTGTAGGAAATGTAGTTTTGAACTTTTTGCACCTTTTTTGCAACTGAAGGGGGAGCTCTTGCTTTGACTGTCAAATCAGCCAACCAAACATTTGGATCTTGGGGAAGTCCTGGGCTGCTGGCAGTTTTCAGTTAGATCTAAGCTGGAAGCTGAACAAAAAGGAGCTGAAGTGATTCTGAGCAACAACCCTGAGTGGATTCGCATGGGAGAACTGTGAAAAGGCTAAGTTTTTGGCCTGCATGTCTGCCTGTGGCTCCTGAAAGGGAGAGAAGATAATTATTTTGGACTAAATCCAAGTTTGCATGACTAAAGTAAGCTACTGAAGTGGGTCAAGCTCAACCTGAAGAATACCGAAGACTTTATTGAATGCGATCAGCCTGTCAGGAGTTCCAGCTATCTCTAAGCTCCCGGTGTGTGCAGAGACTTTGCGATTGTGACCAGGGAGCACTTTGCCTGGTACAGTAGAATTTCCATACATGTAAATGTGCTATGAGCTGCTAGTGGGTTGCAAGTTAGTTCCCCACTGTGTGAACTGTGTTAACTGTGTTCTCCTTGCTGGAAGCTGTATCCAGCCAAAAACAGACTGCATCCGAATTTGTCTCCATGTGGTCTGGGCCTTGCCAGACTGGACCATCCAGACTACCCACTGCACAGAGAAGCCATCGACGACAGACCTGTCTGGGGATAAGCTCCCTGCTCCATGCTTGAACAGGAACAATGCCTCTGCAACTCGTGTGGGCCCTGCTTCTCTTGGCATTCCAGATCAACTACCTGCAGTCACGATTTTCGTTCAGCCTGTGTCCAGTCTTTGGTATCGTGAGAAAATACCAGGGTAGCTCCCTGCAACAACAGCTTAATCTGAGTGTGTTAGCTGATTGTCTTCTTGTTTCATTTCCTTTACGAACTGAGTCCTCTGGCTCCGGATTACAAATACTGTGTACTGTGCATGTTATGTTTTCCATCACAGGGCCCCAACCAGCTGCAACCCTGGGCAACAGTCCTGGCTAGCCCATCTCTTCTCCACCTGGGTACCCAGAGGTGTGACTTTGAGGGGGGGGGACTCAAAGTGCATATATAACTGCTTGATTTATATAACCTTTAAGCTAATTAACCTGATTTTGCCCCTTCCTTGTTCAAGTCCCCTGAATAAATCAGATCTAACTTTTTCTGCATGTAATCTGACTGTGGTCCCAGTTTGTGCTCAAAGTACTGTACTGTTGCTAGTTGCTGTGCATAACTGTTTTACAGGGGGTCCCTAGGGTCGAACCAGAGGAACCAGCCCTGGTGGTAAGTGCAAACAGTGTGGATACTTGTGTGGTGTACCAGGGGTATTGTAAAAGTGATAACTGTACAGTGTTCAGGCCACTAGAGGGGAAAGAGGGGGGTTACAGTGTCCCAGAGGGGCTGTGCCCAGGTTAGCTTGACCACTACCAACCCTGACCTCTGGGTGGAGGCACCCGTTTCAGAACTCAGGCCCCTTAACCTGCTACTTGCCAAGCAGGCAGAGGTAGTTGCTCTTGGGATAGTGCCACCTAGAGGTTACACACAGTTGTTTGCAGTACATTTCTTTCACTCCTGCACTGTGGGGTTTAGCTCAGTTCACAATTTACAGGCTAGCAGCAGCAGTTACTCTCAGTCTCGGAGGTGAATCTGGCAGAGGCTACTCCCCTCCCTTCCTTCCCTGTCTAAGGGTTTTGTTGTTGTCAGTCTCAGAGAAAGGAGAGGGCACCAGCACCTGGACTGAGCAGCAGTAATCTTAGAGCAGGGTTTCAAAGCACAGTACCATGGAAACATAGAGGTTGATGGCAGATAAGGACCACAAGGCCCATCCAGTCTGCCCATTTCTTTTTCTACCTTATAAATGTGACATTGACCTTTGCTCTGTCAGTGGCCTATCTATTCATACTCATCTGTATTGCTCCCTTATGCCTATCCCATGGCTGTTTAAAGCCCTGCACTGTAGTCATAGCCACCACTTCCTGAGGTAGGCCGTTCCATGCATCCACCACTCTTTCTGTGAAAAAGAATTTCCTCACATTCCCCCTTAATAGGCCTCCCTCTAATGTCATGCTGTGTCCTCTTGTCCTGCTATTTTTCTTATATTTAAACATGTTAGACTCTTCCACCTTGTTAATGCCCTTAAGGTGTTTAAATGTTTTGATCATATCACCTCTCTCCCTCCTTTGCTCAAGGGTATACATATTGAGCTCTGTTAATCTGTCCTCATATGTCTTCTGATGCAGTCCCTACACCATTTTGGCTGCCTTTCTCTGGACTGCCTCAATTTGGTTAATGTCCTTGTGAAGGTGTGGCCTCTAGTACTGCACGCAGTACTCCAGCTGGGGCCTGACCAGTGTCTTGTAAAGAGGGATTATTACCTCCCTCTTACAACTTGTGATACCCCTACTAATACACCTTAACATCCCCCTAGCCTTACCCACTGCTTTAGAGGTCTGCTTGGATGATTTCAGGTCATCTGTGATGATGATGCCCAAGTCTCTTTCTTCCTTTGTGACTGCCAGCAACTCCCCTCCCAGCCTATAGGTGGCTTCAGGGTTTCTCTTCCCTATGTGCATGATCTTGCACTTCTTTGCATTAAATCCCAGTTGCCACTCTTCTGACCATTTTGCTAGTTTATCCAGATTTCTTCTCATTTTGCCCACCCCATCTGGATCATCTGCTCTGTTGCAGAACTTGGTGTCATCTGCAAACAGACAAGCCTTACCCTCTAGTCCATCTGCAATGTCACTGATGAAGATATTGAAGAGGACTGGCCCCAGGACTGATCCCTTAGGTACCCCACTTGTGACTTGCATCTTTTCTGACTGTACACCATTTACCACCACTCTCTGTTTTGTGCCTGTCAACCAGTTTGCCACCCAGTTGACCAACTTCTGACCCACCCGAAGCCTACCCAGCTTATTTCTCAATCTTCTATGTGGAACAGTGAAGAAAACTTTGCTGAAGTCAAGGTAGGCGACATCAACTGCTCCCCCTTGGTCCACCACTCTGGTTACCCAGTCAAAGAAATCTATGAGATTAGTTTGACAGGACCTTCCTTTGTAAACCCATGCTGTCGTGGATCCTGTGCCCCTATGGATTCCAGATGTTGCACTATCCTTTCCTTAAGGAGTGCCTCCATAATCTTGCCCACTACTGAGTGAAGACTGACTGGTCTGTAGTTCCTGCCTCCTCCTGCTACCACTCTTGTGGAGGCGGGATCAGAGCCTTCTCCAGTCTTCTGGGACCTCTTCTGTGCTCAGAGACTCACTAAACAGTTCTGCTAATGGCTCTGCTAGTTCCACCTTAGCTCCTTAAGTACCCTGGGATGTATGCCATCAGGTCCCATTGACTTGTCCCCCTGAGCTTAGCATCGCTCTTGTAGGACCCTTTCTTTTGTGAAGAAAGTGTTGCTCACCTCCCCCCCGTGGTTCTGAGCTGTGGGCCCTGCCCTACCTTCTCTTCAGTAAATACTGAGCAAAGTTATCTATTTAGGATAGTTGTTTTTACAAGGTTCTCCTCCTCCTCACATGCCCCCTTTTCTCCTTTGAGCTTAGCAATACCCCCTCTGGACTTTCTCCTTTCACTAATGCATCTATAGAAAGTCTTGTCACCTTCTTTTACTGTTCGTGCTAGTGTTTCCTCAGTTTGGGACTTTGTACTTTAGATTTGTAGATAGGGATTTCTCTAGTGACAGCTTGAACTCCGTCAAGATGCTGGCAGAAAGCACTCTTCCTCCCCTCACAACTGCTGGGCTCAAGAATGTTTCCAAAGTCTGGGAAAACATTGTTTTAGGGAACACACAGCACAACAGAAGGACATCAAATGATTTGGCCCCAGGCAGAAATCAAATGCAGTCAGGCACCTTTTATTTTGTGTCAAAAAGCTCAAGCTACCAAGGAGCTCCATGGAGGGGCACATTTTAGGTCATTGGTACATTTTTCCACACCAGGCTATGGCAGTCAGCTGTGGTGCAGACACTTGGAGGAGCTGGGTGCCAAACCTGGATCCTCACAACCGCCTTTCCCTTGGTTGAGCCAGAAAAGGGCTCCGATTTCTTTTGAACATTCAGCGGTGTTCTCACAGGCAGTCACTCTTTGCACTTTATCCCTGCCAGTGGGAGCAGGGCACAGCACATACCTCAGCCCTTACTTTTCCTCACAAGGGGACAGATGGTATCTCAGGCACAGTCCTTTCCTTCTAGTACTAACCGCCTGCTGATCCTCGGGCAGGGTTCACGCAGGATGGCAGCCACCCACTAAATTAACACAGCTTCTGGAATTCTTCCCAACAGCAGCCTTCAAACATGGATGCAGGTGGACACAACATGAGCAAGAGGACTGCACTGCCACTACAAGCTCCAGTCCCTGTCACGGCCGCCATCTCAGCAGATCCCCAGGTCAAACGGAGCCGAACGGGCTCTTCAACTTCCCTCTTCTCTACAGCTACACGTCATTCCTCCATCTTCACCTTGGATGGACTGTGGGATCATACTGCTGGGGGGCCAGGGGGCAATCTCCCAACCCCGGTCCCAGGCCTACCCAGCCCCGATTGGAGGCCCTCCTGCTGGCACCAACCACTCCTGACTTCTCAACTCTCTCTTCACGACTCCCTCCAACTGACACCTGCGCGCCAGTGGGCGCTTGAATCTCCCTCACAACTGCTAAGCCTTGCCCTCCAGCCAGTCTGGCAGCATGACTTACACCTCCCGATGCCAAGGCATCAATTCAGTAGCCCCCCTTTTGGCACAGGGGTTACAGTTTCCCCCCACAGAAATGCTTCACCTCCTAAGGAAGCTGTTTCCATCGCTAGCCAGCCATGGCTGCTGTGCTCCATGGGTTAATGCGCACTCTCCCACAGGCCACCACATCCAGGCTCCACCGGTCTGACTGCATGGCGGCAGCAGCAGATTGAGAACTAGGTAAGCTTACCCACCTACCTGCAGCCTCCGGCTCCACTAATGGGCGTGGCAACCTGACCTGACTTCCCGAGACAGATTGCTGGTACATTCAGGCCGGCATCCCACCCAAACTCATCCCCAAAGGGACACCCTCTACCTTTTTCTCTTTCCCCAAATATTTCAAAACACATTTTCCAAAATCTTATTCCTATCTGTCTACTTGCTAACTAAGCAATAGCTAAAACTCCACCAGGGTGGACTACTGTAACTACTTTTGCTGCAAAACATCTACTAACTGCGAATGTTTTCCCCCTACAGAACTACCTGGCACTCTACACAGCTTTAAAGATTTTTCTTAGATTCTACTCTGATAGTTTATGACAGTCAAGTCCATATGATGCGTGGCATCCATGTCCACCATTCTGCACCTGGATATCTCGGGGAGCAAAGGGGTGGTCTCTAGATCTCCTAGAATTGTCATGGCATAATGCTTGGGAATGTCCCTTTCTATCACCAAGTCCTCAAACATTCTGGTCACTCCCTCTTTTGGCTGGTCATAAATGGACACCACTGGGGGGTGGTCACCGTCACTGTCTGCATTAGAGGTTGGGCTTTCCTCCACCGCCTCAACTATCACATCGGGGTCTTTCTTGGCCTGGTCACACTCCAGATCGGTGGGAAGGGGAACAGATTCTTTAAGCAACCCGGGAGGAGTTCCCTCCAGCTTCTTAGAGGAGGAGGAGGATGGGTTTACAATCTCTTTTTTCTCCTCTTTCTTGGAGGGTGGTGCAATTGCAAGAGCCACTGGACCTGGTACCACAACCTTGGGGGGCCTCAGCTGGTCTGGGTTGTCACCCACAATACCAGCCACAGCATACATCATCTGGGAGACCCCCCCCCGTGACCCCTCCCTCTACCACAGGGAAGTTCTTAGGTACTCGGCTGTGGGAGAGGACTGGGCAGATGACTGGGCCCTTCCCCCACACGTGGCTTAATTTTAGGTACATTGATTGCCACTTCATCCCACTGCTCCAGTGATTCCATATGGGAACATTCACTCCTAGCAGGGGACACAGCTCTGAGGGTTATACCCCAATACCATGGCAACATAGGTGGTGGCTCTGTCGCCACAAGCAGCACAGTTGCAGAGCCACGGTTACACTGCAGGCACACTGGCTGGCTTAAAACCCCACTCCCAGAAATCCAACAATAAATGCTGGACTCACCAGTACTTCCTCTTTCCACCATAGCCCAAAGCCATGAGAGCAACAACTCATACATTCAAGCCTTGACAGCAGGATCTGGTGCAGATGCCATTTCTGAGAGGATCTGAACTTTTTTTCTTTTTGCTCCCCCTTTTACAGTTCCTACTTCTCTCCTGCAGCTTGAAACTCACTAATTGTGATCCACAGGGTTTACAATCCACATTTCACTTTCTTTTCTTGCAGTTTTCTTCACAGCAAAAACATTTTTCTTCAGCTCCTTGGGGCTAATGGATATCTCACTTTCTACCACACAAATCCTGAGGCAGAACAGGTGGTCACATGGTCTCAACTAGAAACATCTTATTAGTCCCATCCACCAATCAGATCACTTAGTCTAATTATACATTCACCACATTTTTTTCAACATGAGGAACAGGTGCAATTTTGTCTCCTCACGAAGCATTTCATGTTCAACTGTAACTCGAAACTTCCAACAGTGCTGCAGTCCACCAAAGTTCCATCACCGCAGAAATTGCCCTCCAGTCATGCCAGGTAGGTGATTGCACCTCATCTTCAAATTCCAGATGAAAGCCCCCATTTTTGTGTCAATTGCGCGCATGCGCAAGAAACATGTTGTGGCAGCTTACTGAAGAAGCAGGTTGTGGAGTTGCAGCACTGTTGTAGCATCCATGTCCACCATTCTGCACCTGGGTATCCCAGGGAGCAAAGGGATGGTCTCTAGAACTCCTAGAATTGTCATGGCATAGTGCTTGGGAATGTCCCTTTCTATCACCAAGTCCTCAAACATTCTGGTCACTCCCTCTTTTGGCTGGTCATAAATGGACACCACCGGGGGGTAGTCACCGTCACTGTCTGCAGAGGTTGGGCCTTCCTCCACCGCCCCAACTATCACATTGGAGTCTTTCTTGGCCTGGTCACTCCAGATCGGTAGGAAGGGGGGCAGATTCTTCAGCCAACCCTGAATGAGTTCCCTCCAGCTTCTTAGAGGAGGAGGATGGGTTTACAATCTCTTTTTTCTCCTCTTTCTTGGAGGGTGGTGCCATTGCAAGAGCCACTGGACCTGATACTATAACCTTGGGGGGCCTCAGCTGGTCTGGGTTGTCACCCACAATGCCAACTCCAGCATACATCATCTGGGAGGCCCCCACTGCCTTTTGAGGCTTGGCATGCTGCTGCTGACACTAGTTCAGCCAGCGTGCCACCACCTTGAAATGTTTTAGCCGCTGCAATCAGGGGCTGCCTCGTCATTGCAGCATCAGCCATTCCGCTGCAATTAGGGAGTGACCTGTCATTGCAGGGCAGTACCTTGCATGCCCCCGACCCAGTTTGCCGATGGGGAGCCCAGCCCCTGTCGGCATACTGTCACCCCTCCCCCATTTGTTGTGTGCCAAGGGCTGCCCTATCCCCCTTGGCATCATGAGCACCCCCAACAGTCTTTCATTGCCAACAGGGGGGCCCAATCCCCGTTGGCTTCAGTCCCCCCCAGTTCTATTTGCCGATGGGGGAGCCCACTCCCCGTCTGTATAATGTCCTCCCCCTACAATGAATTGTGTACCGAGGGGGGTGCCCAATCCCCCTCTGCTCTTCCCCCGTATGTACCAATGGGGAGGGGCCCAATCCCCTGCCGACTATAGCCCCCCCAAAACCACTCAGGTGGCACACTCAGAGCCCATCCCAGCATGCCAAATGTCCCTGTAAAAGGAAAAACTGTCCCTCGATTTTTTTTTTTAAACCCCTATAAACAAGAAAATGGTCCCTCATTGACTATGTGGCCCACCCCCAACCTGCACCCACCCTTTGTGCACCCTGCCTCCCCAACACACCCCCCTCACCCCATACTTACCTCTGGAGCCCAGCGAGATGATCTTCGGTGGACCGGGAACAAGTCTGCACTCTCCAAAGCCAACCACAAACTGAAGAAATGCCAGTAAGCTATATAATGGCATAAGTAGGTTTTTTTCAGCTTTGGTGCATATCTCAGGCATTTTTGGGAATTTTGGCACCAAATTTGCAACATGGGGTCAGTGGGACCCCTCCTCATGAATTCAGCCACTGTCATGGCGTTATTCGGTCCCAAAAGGTGATTTTGTAGTCACTGTGCAGAATCACCTGTTGGGACTGATTAATGAAATGACAGTGCCAGTGTTCATGAGGTGGGCTCTCAAAAAGCCTATGTTGCAAATTTGGTGGAAAAAATCCAGAAAATGACTGTTTTATGAGCATGTGTTGTGCAGTAGCTACACACGCTCGTAACTTCATGAATTTGCAATATTTTCACTCCAGATTTTCAGCATTGGCATTTTTTCACATCTCCTTATGAACAGTATAGCTGTCATTTTTCACATCCTGGCCGAAATGTGTTTTCGCACTTCTGGCGCAGAATAGCACGGTTGCTGTGGGAAATCACTGTTCAGGACACATTAAGAAAACCACAGTGACACTGTTCATGAGCAGAGGTCCTAAAATGCCTATGTTGAAAATTTTTTGATGAAAGTCCATAAAATGACTTATGAGCATGTGTTGCGCAGTTTCCACGCATCTTTGTAACTTTGCAAATTAGTAATATTTTCACGCCAAATGTTAAACACTGGTATTTTTTTCACACCTCCTTATGAACAGTACAGCTGTCATTTTTCACATCCTGGCCAAAATGTGTTTTCGCGCTTCCAGCACAGAATAGTGCAGTCACTTTGGGAAATCAGTGTTTGGACAGATTAAGATCGAGCGAGTGAGAGGGGGAGTGACCAAGCTCAACTGACCTCTGTTGGGACTGCTGTGGATTTCTTTGTGGGCAGAAAAAGGCTCCAATGGAGGCAAGAGCCCAGTACAAAAGGGCAGCCTGCAGCGCCAGGAAAAACAGAATGAGCGAGTGAGAGGAGGAGTGAGTGACCTCAACGGAGCTGTCGAGACAGCTATGAACTTCTTTGTAGGCAGAAAAAGGCACCAATGCAGGCAGGAGCCCAGTACAAAAGGGCAGCCTGCAGCACCGGGAGAATTAGAATGAGCAAGTGAGAGAGAGGGAGTGAGCGAGCTCAATGGAGCTCTGCCAGGACTTTAGAGTTGCCCACCCCCCGCCCAGTGTCCTCTGTGGTCCTGTATTACAGCAGGATCTCTGGAGTGGAAACAAAGCAATGATTGGATACTTTAGGATTGCTGTAATAATACAAATTTAGTTGTTCTGTTTATTTGTCTAACTGAGAAAAGTACTGAGCTATACTGTTATGATTGCTGTAACAATATGTATTTATTTGTTCTGTTTATTTCTCTAACTAAGCTGAGTAATACTTGGAGTGCAATATGATTTCTAACTGAGCTAAGTTGTTATCCCTCTGTACAGACAACTGGTGAGACCCCATCTGGAGTACTGTATGCAGTTCTGGAGACCCAATCTCCGCAAAGACATAGACAGGATGGAAGCTGTCCAGAGGAGGGCAACTAAAATGGTGCAGGGTCTGCACCGGAAGACATATGAAGAGAGACTTAAGGAGCTTAATATGTATAGCCTCGAGGAAAGGAGGGAGAGGGAGGACATGATAGAAACTTTCAAGTACCTCAAGGAATCAACAAAGTCCAAGAGGTAGCATCTTTCAAAAAGAGAGTTGCAAGAACAAGGGGCACAATTTGGAGATGGGGTTGCTCAGAGGTAATTTAAGGAAGTATTTTTTTCACAGAGAGGGTTGTGGATGCATGGAACGGCCTTCCAGAGGAGGTTGTGGGGTCAAAAACAGTGGTGGAATTCAAGCATGCATGGGACAGTCATAAGGCAATTCTAGGGGGTGGGGGTAGGAAGAAGTAGGCTGCTGGTTAACTAGGATCTGCAGCTTATCCATTAGGTAGGAAAATGGGCAGACTGGGTGGGCCAAGCAGTCCTTATCTGCCGTCAAATTCTATGTTTCTATATGACAGCCGAGAACATCAGAGGCACTAATAGAAAAGACAGGAGAGGGGAGGGGTGCCTGAGGTGAGAGGGGGCCTCCTGATGGGGGAGGAAGAGACCTTGAGGAGTACCATGGGAGAGAGTAGATGGCTGTGGGTAAGGAGGAACCAGGGGTGGCACGGAGGGGAACAAGTAGGAGGGGGGACCAATAAGGGGAATAGATGTAGGAGGGGTATCAACTAGGAATAGATTCGAACCTCTGCTATGGGACAGAGGGGAGCAGGAACATACTGAAGGGGGGGAACAAGCGGGGCATGAGAGGGATGGCAACAGGTAGGTGAAGAGATAGCGAGGATGAAGGGGTAGAAGGGGGGCTAGTAAGGAAGGAGGGGGTGGTGACTGGAAGAGAGAATGCTACAGGAAGAGGGAAGGATGGGAGGGGCATCACTATCAGGGTAGAAGGGAATGGGGGCTCTAAATCGACAACAGCAGGGATAGAAGAGGGGTTGGAAATCAGCAGTGGAGGAGGGGAGTCGACATGGGAAGTCCAGTAGGAAGTAGTCAGGCTGGGAAGGGGTTCAAGTGGGATGAGAGGAATAAGGCAGAGAAAAGGGATGAGGCAGAAGTAGAGGGTACAGATACGGAAGTCACAGAGGGTGCATTTGGCGGGGTAAGGGCCAGGGAAGAACAAATACTGGGCTGGTGGAAGGGGCATTAGAAGGGAAAGGGGTGTACTTGTCCTGGGGAATTCTATACTGAAATTGGTGTGATGCGTCAGAAAGGGGGAAGGCACAGCCATATTTGGGTTGAAGCTGTCCCCAGGCTGACTGCAGCAGGGGCAGGGCAGACACTGCTCAAGCGTGCAGTGAGGGGGAGGAAGAAACCTCATTTACTGTTGCAAGTGGGTACAAATGACTTGGTGGGGAACACTGTGGAAGTAATGAGGGGGAGGTTTGAGTACTTGGGCAGGCAGTGTGAGGGGGTGGGGAAGTCGGTGGCATTCTTGGAGGTACTGCCAGTACCAAGTGCAAGCATGGGGAGGAAGGGTAGGCTTGAGGAGTTCGAGTGGCTGAGGGATTGGTGTCACATGAAACATTATGGGTTAGTGACTAACTGGGGTAGGGTCTGGGGGGGAATAGTGACTTGTACGTGGGGGACAGGGTACACTGGAGCAGGAGGGGGAGGGGAGGGGTGCATTAATGGCAGCATTGCTGCTGGGCCACCGGCACTGAGGGTTGAGGCACTGGACAGCACACCTCATGCTACGCTGGCAACCCGGCTTCAGATGCAAGCCCGGGCTGCCAGGGACAGGATTGAGCATCTGGAAGACTGCTGTCCTAACCCGGGGCGGGATCCAGGAACCGACCGCTCTGTAGCGGTCCCTGGTGATGACCTCGGGTGCTACTATAGTGTTGTAGTAAAGGGTGCAGAGTGTGGCAGATGCTGGCATGCTGTGCCTAAGCGTCATTGCACACCCACACTCCACAATGGAGAGAAAAGTGGAAAATGGACTACGGTCAGGCAGCATGAGCTTCCAACCCCCACTGCTCTCCCCAAATGGTGCCTCCTACACTGAATCCTGCTCCGGTGGGTCGAGCTGGAAAGCTCCTTACCACCCCGCCACGAGGGGTAATCCGTGGAGGTGAGCAGGTCGGCCTGATGTCGGGGGCAGGAAGGGGGTCGGTCAGGATGACCAAGCCGACCATAGCCCAGAGAGAAAATGTGTTTAAAAAAAAAAAAAAAAAAGCAGGATTAGAGGGGTATATCTCTACTAAGATAGATTTAAACAAACGGGGGAATGGCCAAAAGACTGAGGTTGGTAGAAAGGTCTGGACAGGGGAGCCTGATGAGCTCACCGCCCTAGATATAGGTAAAGGTGGAGGCGTAGTAACCCTGCAAGGGGGCGGGCAGAGTGATCCGAGTATAATACAGAAGGCACCACCACCCAGTAAGAGTAAGGAGGAGAAAGGGTGCAGACTACCTGGAGGAGGAACACAGCCAAGGAGGAGGAGGAGAAGAGTGAGGAGAAGGAGGGGTATGGGTGGAGGTGGTCTGACTAAATGGATAGAGAACTGGTTACAGGGGAGGGTGCAGAGAGTGGTGGTGGGGGGGTAGTTCTCGGCACCCAGAGCAGTGACAAGTGGGGTGCCGCAGGGCTTAGTGCTTGGCCCCATGCTATTTGAGCTCTTTATCTCTGATACAGCACACGGAGTGGGGAGTAGGGTTAATCTGTTCGCACATTATACCAAATCAAAAGCAAATAGTTATAGTAGCAGAGCCCCACACATATTATATATATACACATATACACATATACACATATACACATATACACACACACACACACACACACACACACACACACACACACACACACACACACACACACACACACACACACACATACATACATACATACATACATACATACATACATACATACATACATACATACATATATATATATATATATATATATATATACACACACACACACACACACACACACACACATATACACACATATACATACATACACACTCCCTGAAAAGCTGCTTAAAAGCCTGCAATTCATTCAGATCAATTCCATTTTCTCACTTACTTGGGGTTCAATGCCAACAAATGTAAAATTGTGTACCTAGGGCATAGGAACCCTGATGCTGAGTATAGGATGGGGAGGTACTGATGCTCTATATCTAGGGTTGCCGGGGGTGGATCTCAGTCGCCTGCAGCTGGTGCAGAACGCAGCAGCCAGGTTGTTGACTGGGTTACCAAGAACTTGCCATATCACACCTGTGCTGCGCAAACTGCACTGGCAGCCAGTGCGGTGGAGAATCACCTTCAAGGTCGCATTGCTGACCTGTAAGACCCTACACGGTCAGGGACTGGGCTACCTGCAAGATCTCCTTCGTTCCTACTGCCCTCTCTGCCCACTCCGCTCCACTGGCGAGGGATTGCTAGAGATTCCCAGGGTTCATCTTCAATCATCTGGGGCCAGGGCCTTTTCTTTCATGGCCCCGACCCTGTGGAATTCTCTACCTCGTCAGATTAGAGAGTGCCTGTCCGTGGAATCATTTACGAGGTCTCTGAAAAGCCACTTATTTACACTAGCATTCGGATAGGTTATTATGTTGCTTGCATGCATGTGCAAGAAACGTAGTGTCATCATCGGAGATTTCGGAGGTGTGTCACCTCCTCCTCCAGTTCAGTCAGTGAGCTGGCAGGCGCGGCCCCTGTAAGCCAATGCATTTTGGAGCCGTCTATGACATGCTCCAAAATGCAGTAGCATACAGTTGAAAGGGGGAGCTACGCTTCAGTGAGCACCGATAAGCAGCGTAGCCACACACACACACACACACACACACACACACACACACACACACACACACACAGGTGTGCGTGCCCCTGACGTACTGTAGCCGACCAGTGCCCAATCCCGCCGGCTGAGCTGCGTCATTCCCCAGTAATTGGTGCCAGCAGGAGCCCCCCAGCGTGGCAATCAGTCCTTTGGCCGACGGGGTGCCCAATCCCCGCTGGCTGAACGGCCCCCATGTCCTTGTGCCATGCTGGAGCTCACCTCAGCGTGGTAAATGTCTTTTTTTTTTAAACCTACAAACAAAACTGTCCCACGGCATCTCGACCCCCCCTCCCAGCCACCACCCTGCGCAGCCTAGCCTCCACACACCCCTCCCTACCTCTGGACTCCGGTCTGCGGCGATCTCGGTAAACCGAGAACCGTCTGCACTCTTCAAAGCCGACCCTGAACTGAGAAATGCGGTAACCTGTATAATGGGCTAGATGGGGGTTCAACTGTGCATATCTCAGGCATTTTTGGGAATTTTTGCACCAAATTTTCAACATGGGGTTTTTAGGACACCTTCTCATGAGTGATGTCACTGTCATGGCGTTATTCAGGCCCGAAGGGTGATTTTGAACAGTGACTGCGCAGTCACTGCGAAATCAACCTTCGGGCCTGAATACCGCCATGACAGTGACATCATTCATGAGAAGGAGTCCCAAAAACCCCATGTTGAACATCTGGTCCAAAAATTCCAAAAAATGACTGTTTTACAAGCGTGCGTTGCGCAGTTCCTACGCAGGTTCGTAAGTTCGTGAAATTTCAATATTTTCACTCCAGATTTTCAACATTGCCATTTTACCACACCTTCTTATGAGTAGTATAGCTGTCATTTTTCACATCTCACCCAAAATGTGTTTCCTACCTTGTGAGCGCAGAATAGAAGGCGAAGTGGAAAGCGTAAATCAATGTACAGGACAATTAAGAAAATCACAGTGACACTGTTCATGAGCAGAGGTCTTAAAATGGCTATGTTGAAAATTTGTTAAAAATTCCTAAAATGACTTTACGAGCGCAAGTGCAGCTCCCACGCAGGCCTGTAAGTTCACAAATTTTCAATATTTTCACTCCAGATTTCAACATTGCCATTTTACCACACCTCCTCATGAGCAGTACAGCTGTCATTTTTCACATCCTGCCCAAAACATGTTTCCAACCATGTGGCGCACAATGGCGCGATCGGTGTGCGAACTCAGTGTATGGGACACATTAAGAAAATCACAGTGTCACTGTTCATGAGTAGAGGTCTTAAAATGGCTATGCAATATTCCGTGAAAATTTCAATAATGACTGTTTTATTTAGGCTGCATAAGCAGTTCCCACGCACGCCGTAAGTTCACAAATTTTCAATATTTGCACTCCAATGACTTCCAAATACCTAAACAGCACATAGAAGCAAGCAACATTCGGCATTGACAAATGCTTGTTTTATGGTCATTTTATTGTTTTATGTTATTATTTATTATTGTTGATGTTTTATTCTTATTATGTATAAAACGCTTTGATTTATTGAAAAGCGCTTCACAAATAAATTTTGATTTGATGAAAGGGTCCTTGATGTTATTATATAAGAGGACCTCAAGATGGCAGTACAGTGTGACAAGGCTATGGGCAGGGCAAATTGGATTCTGGGGTGCATAAGGAGTGGCATCTCCAGTAGGAGGAGGAGGAGGAGGAAGAGGGATGTTCTGTTGCTATTGTTTCACTCCCTGGTATACCCCCAGCTGGAGTACTGTGTCCTGTTTTAGAGTCCACACTTCAGAAAGGACATAAGGTGGAGGTTTTCCAGAGGAGGCCAACTAAAATGATTCAGAATTATCACAGGAATCCCTACAAGTAAAGGCTGAAGAATCTCAACATGTACACTCTGGAAGAGAGGAGTGCGAGAGGTGACATGATCAAGACCTACAAAGTACCTCACAGGGATAACGAGGGTACAGTTGGGGAGTTTCCTTCAAATGAGGATGATCACCCAAACCAAGGGACATACAATTGTAACCCCCCTACAAATGGGGGCTCCCGAAAAGTCTTCCTTGAGTTTGCCTAAATGCTCACTGCCAGGCTGTTGTCCTGCGTTTTAGCAGTTTAAATGTGACTGCCAGAGAGTGCCTGTATAGCCTCTGTGTACTGTCTCTTTAAGAGCTGCCTGGGATTGCAGTCATAAGTAATCTGAGAGGGAGCCCTGTTGAAAGATGTAACTATTTGCTGAAAATCATTTAGAGTGATAATGATAATGTAGTTGTCTAACCTGCCTTCTTTGCAGCAAGGACTGTTTTGTTTATCTCCACTATCTTGGTCCTGGACTGCGAATTAGACCAATCAGTACTGGTGGGACCTAAAATGGAGCTAGACTACAGGAACTGTCTGGAGTCAAAAATCTGTAGGAATTGTAGTTTGGGGCTTTTGGCGCCTTTTTGCATCTGAAGGGGGAGCCTTTGTTGTGACTGACAGACAGGTCAGCCAACCAAACCTTTTGGATTCTGGGAAAGTCCCAGGCTTGCTGGCAGTTGAGTCAGATCTAAGTTGGGAGCTGAAGAGGCAACAGCTTGAGACAGTCAAGTAGTCATCTAAGTAGTTTTGCACTGGAGAACTGTGGAAAGGCCTGAGTTGTGGCCTGCATGTTTGCCTTCGGCCCATGAGAGAGAGAGAAGAGAATTATTTTGGACTAAGTCCAAGTTTGTGAGAACGAAGTAAGCCACTGATTTTTCACCAGGCTCATACCTGAAGAAGACCGAAGATTTTGCTGAATATTGGCCTGTCAGGATTTCCAGCTGCTTTTGAATCCCCAGTTTGTGTAGAGACTTTGCAATAGTGACCAGAGAGCGGTTTGCCTGGTACAGTAGAATTTCCTTACATGTAAATGTGCTGTGAGCTGTTAGTGGGTCATGATTTGGTTCCCCACTGTGTGAACTGTGCTTTGCCTGCTGGAAGCTGTATCCAGCCCCAAAATGGACTGTATCCAAATTTGTCTCAATTTGGCATGGGCCCTACCACACTGGCCCAGCCAGACTACCTGCTGCACAGAGAAAGCCATCGACGAGAGACCTGCCTGGGGATCAACCCCCTGCTCCACACTTGAACAGGAATGACGCCTCGGCGAATCGTGTGGGCTCTGCTTCTCCTGGCACTCCAGGTCAAGCACCTGCAGTCTCAATTTTTTGTCCAGCCTGTGTCCAGTCTTGGGCATCGTGAATAATCATCAGGGTAGCTCCCTGCAGCAACAGCCTAATCTAAAAGTGTGTCATCTGATTGTCTTGTTTTCTTTTCACGAACTGAGACCTCCGGCTCCGGATTACAATTAGTATGTGTGGTGCATGTTGTTTTCTTCCATCACAGGGCCACAACCAGCTGCAATGTTCCTGACTAGCCCACCATTCTCCATCTGGGTACCCAGAGTGTGTGACTGTTTATGGACCCTGAAGTGCATGCATAACTGTTTGACTGCTACAGCCTTTAAGCAAATTAACCCGACTACGCCCCTCCCTTGTTTAAGTCCCTTAAATAAATCAGATCTAACTCTTTTTTGCATTTACCCTTGTAACCCCCCTGCAAATGGGGGTTCCCAAAAGACTTCCAGGAGCTTGCTTGAATGTTCCAAGCCTGAATGGTGTTTGGCGTTTAAGTCATTTATCTGAGTGTTTTTAGAGCCTCTGGTACTGTCTCTTTAAGAGCTGTCTGCTTGCAGACATAATTAGTTTGTATGGGGGGGACTGTGTGTTTCTCTGCTTGAGTACCACTGAGCTGCTGCCAATTCACCCATTTTGCAGTCACTAGGAGTGCAAAGGAACCTATCTGAAAGATGTAACTGTTTACCAGAAATCATTTAGAGTAATAATGAAAATACAGTTTGTCTAACCTGCTTTCTTTGCAGTCAGAACTGTGTTTGCCTAGTTCCCCATTCTAGTTTTGAACTGCTGAACTGGACCAATCAGTGTGGGTTAAGGTAGCTCTAAAATGGTGCCTTGGACGAATCAGAACTTGGACTCGTAATCTGAGCCAGCCACAAGAGGTTTGTATGGGCAGTGACTCTGGGAGATGTAGTTTGGACTTCGCGCCTTTTTGGACCAACAGGGCAGTCTATTGTGAGTGACAGCTAATCCAGCCAAGAACTGGGAGGAACTCAAAGGAAGTGCCCGGTTTGTCTGCTGGAGGTTCAGTTGAGCTCTGGCAGTGAAGAGAAGGAATCGTGCTTTTCAGTGTGCAGTTTTAGTCGGAACGCTGTAAGGCCCATGAGTTCCGGTCTGCAGCTTGTGTAACTGCTTGTTAGGACTGAATCCGTCCTGTGAAGAGAATCAAAGGATATCTGAAGAGTAGAAACCAGGCTCACCCTGTAGAAGACTGGAGAAATTGCTGAATTGCTCGGTCTGTCAGGAACTGAATCTGCTGTGTGTTCTCCCGGGTATTGTGCAGTAATTGCGATCGGGATAGAGAAGCAGCCTGCCTGGTATAGTACTTTCTTTGTACCATATAAATGTGTGAGGAGGCTTGAAGTAGCTCAAGTGAATCCTGCTGCCATTAAAGGACTTTTGCCTGTTACTGTGTACCATATAAATGTGTGTCGAGGCTTGTGTAGCTCAAGTGAATCCTGCTGCCATTAAAGGACTTTTGCCTGTTGCAGTTTGTCATATAAATGTGTGAGGAGTCTCATGGAGCTCAAGAGTAGCCCTGCTGACGTTGAAGGACCCTATCTTGTTTGGGGTCGTGAGTACTAATTCAGGGTCGCTCCCTGTTGAATTGCCACATTGAATCCAAATGGAATTACTGTACTGCTGACTGTTTATTTTTTTTCTCTCTGTGTGAAAGGGCCCTACCAGCTGCCATGGTTTGGACTAGCCACTAGGGCTTGGGTACCCAGGGACAGTAACTGGTAGGGATAGGCCTGTGCACAGAGCCATAGGTAGATGAGTAAAGTGATAAGCTAATTAACCTGATTTCCCCCTGTCCTTGTTATATCCCCCTAAATAAATCAGAGCTGCTTGTTTCAGCAAAGTTATACTGCCTGAGGTATTTGACTATGTTAAAGTTTTGTACTGTGATTGTTGCACTGTATCTTATTTTACAGGGGGTCCCAGTGACTGAACCAGTCGTGGGGGTAAGTGTATACTGTGAAGATAATTCTGATATACTGTGTGGGCCACTAGTGGGAAGAAAGGGGGGTTGCAGTGTCCCAGAGGGCTGTGACCAAATTAGTTTAACTATTGCAAACCCTGACCTCTGGGTGGAGGCACCTGCCACCGGATCCAGGCCCCTCAACCTGTTAGTGGCAAATCAGGCAGGGGTAGTAGCCCCTGGGATAGCGCCATCTAGGGGTTACACCCTGACTGTGGTTCCAGTTTGTGCAAGAGTACTGTACTGCTGTTATTTGCTGTATATAACCTTGTTTTACAGGGGGTCCCCAGGGTCGAGCCAGAGGAAAGCCCTGGTGGTAAGTGCAAACAGTGTGGGTACTTGTGTGGTGTATCAGAGGTATTGTGAAAGTGATTATTGTGTATTGTTCCAGCCACTAGTAAGGAAAGAGGGGGGGTTACAGTGTCCCGATGGGCTGTGCCCAGTTAGCTTGACCACTACCAACCCTGACCTCCGGGTGGAGGAACCCATTTCAGAACTCAGGCTCCTTAACCTGCTACTAGCCAAGCAGGCAGGGGTAGTAGCCCTTCCGATAGCGCCACCTAGGGGTTACACAATGAAGCTGGGTGGGGGGCATTCAGGATAGATGTGAAGAAATATTTCTTTACTGAAAGGGTGGTAGACACCTTGAACAGACTGCCAGGAGAAGGGGTGGAAGCTAAAATGGTAGGGGGTATGAAGCATGCATGGGATAAACATAGGGGTATATTAGAAAAAGGGGAAGGAGGGGGTCAACAGAGATCAATAGGGCTATGGAAGTGGAGTAGGTTCAAGTTCATTGCAGGAAAAATCCACTAAGCAAGCTCATTCACAAGGAGGTCCTGATGGATGCAGGCAGTATAAGACATGCAGTAACATAAACAGGCAGAAGTTACAAGTAGGTAGATAACATTTGGGCACACTGGGTGGGCTGAGCGGTCCTTTTCTGCTGACAAATTCTAGGTTTCTATGGCATCATGTGTTAATTCAGTTGCAGTGTTTATTTAAAATTGGGCCTACTATACATCCAGATGTAAATTACAGTAAATTACCGAATTAGATGCAGCCCACTTACAGTTCAATAAACAGAACCCAAGTGCTTCAAGAAGCCTTTACTCTCTTCATAAGGCTGCTTAAAGAGCTGGGTTCTGTTTGCAGTGTCCACACCAGTATGCTGATCTTAAAATTGACGCTGCATCTGAACGAGTACTTCATTCTTGCTCACTCCATTTCTTCCCCTCTTTGAAACCTGCTTGTCCCGAGTTAGTTTTTGGCTGGCAGCACCTCGCCTGTGTTGGAAGATGACCACTAAGCGACACTGAAAGATGTCCGACTTCAGACTGTGAAGGCAGCTGCTCAGCCACCATCTTGGCAAGAAGAAGGCTGCAGCTGTGGCCACTGATGACTGTTGGGGTGTGGGGATGGGGGGACCAAAGGGGACAGACATAAGGAGATAAAATCATCATAAAAATTGTGAGACCTTCACCAGCTTTCCAAAATGTTTACCAGTGTAACCCCTAGATGGCGCTATCCCAGGGGCTACTACCCCTGCCTGATTTGCCACTAACAGGTTGAGGGGCCTGGATCCAATGGCGGGTGCCTCCACCCAGAGGTCAGGGTTTGCAATAGTTAAACTTACTTGGTCACAGCCCTCTGGGACACTGCAACCCCCTTTCTTCTCACTAGTGGCCCACACACTATATCAGAATTACCTTCACAGTATACACTTACCCCCAGGTCTGGTTCCGGCACTGGGACCCCCTGTGAAATAAGATACAGTGCAACAATCACAGTACAGTACTTTAACATAGACAAATACCTCAGGCAGTATAACTTTGCTGAAACAAGCAGCTCTGATTTATTTAGGGGGATATAACAAGGACAGGGGGAAATCAGGTTAATTAGCTTATCACTCTAATCATCTACCTATGGCTCTGTGCACAGGCCTATCCCTATCAGTTACTGTCCCTGGGTACCCAAGCCCTAGTGGCTAGTCCAAACCGTGGCAGCTGGTAGGGGCCCTTTCACACAGAGAAAAGGAAAATTAAACAGTCAGCAGTACAGTAATTCCATTTGGATTTAATGTGGCAATTCAACAGGGAAGCGACCCTGAATTAGTACTCACGACCTCCAAACAAGATAGGGTCCTTCAACGTCAGCAGGGCTACTCTTGAGCTCCACGAAACTCTTCACACATTTATATGGTAAAAAAGAAAGTACTATACCAGGTAGGCTGCTTCTCTATCCCAATATAATTACTGCACAATACCGGGAGAACACAGCAGATTCGGTTTCTGACAGACCGAGTGCAATTAAACAATTTCTCCAGTCTTCTACAGGGTGAGCCTGGTTTCTACTCTTCAGAGATCCTTTGATTCTTTTCACAGGACGGATTCAGTCCTAACAAGCAGTTACACAAGCTGCAGACCGGAACTCTGGGCCTTACACACGTTTTTTGACTGAAACTGCACTGAAAAAGCACAGGGCCCTTCCTTCTTCACTGCCAAAGCTCAACTGAAACTCCAACCGACAAAACCGGGCACTTCCTTTGAGTTCCTCCCAGTTCTTGACTGGATTGGCTGTCACTCACAATAGACTGCTGCTGTTGGTCCAAAAGGCACTGAAGTCTAAACTACATCTCCCAGAGTCACTGCCCATACAATCCTCTTGTGGCTGGCTCAGATTATGAGTCCAAGTTCTGATTCGTCAAGGCACCATTTAGAGCTAGCTTACCCCACACTGATTGGTCCAGTTCAGCAGTTCAAAACTAGAATGGGGAACTAGGCAGACACTGTTCTGACTGCAAAAGAAGCAGGTTAGACAAACTGTAATTTCATTATCACTCTAAATGGTTTCTGGCAAACAGTTACATCTTTCAGATAGGTTCCCTTTGCACCCTAGTGACTGCAAAATGGAGTGAATTGGCAGCAGCTTGAGTGGTACTCAAAGAAACACACAGTCCCCCATACAAACTAATTATGTCTGCAAGCAGACAGCTCTTAAAGAGACAGTACCAGAGGTTCTAAAAACACTCACTGATAAATGGCTTAAACGCCAAACACCATTCAGGCTTGGAGCATTCAAGCAAGCTCCTGGAAGTCTTTTGGGAACCCCCATTTGCAGGGGGGTTACACCAGTAAAAGAACACTCTATAAAGTTTTTCAAATGGCAGCACAATCTGGTGAGCCCTCTGTCTGCCATCTGACAGGCATCAACTACCATAAAATTGCCCAATGTGGTTACTGAAGTACTGGAGATTACAGATGTGTAAGAACAAAATAATATCACACACAAGCTGGCATATGCGTCTATAGCAGCTGTCTCCTGCTTCTCAGTAGTTATATTTATACCCTTGAGGTACTTGAATGTTTCTATCATACCCCCTCTTTCCCTCCTCTCTTCCAGTGAGTACATACTGAGGTCCCTTAATTTCTCCTCTTAAGTCTTGTGTTGCAAGCTCTGTACCACCTCATTCGCCCTTCTCTGGACCATCTCCAGCCTGTTAATATCCTTACAAAGGTGCGACCTCCAGAACTGCACACAGTACTGCATGTGAAGCCTGACCATGGTTTTATATAATGACATCACTACCGCCCTCCTTTTGCTGGTTATACCCCTGCCTATCATACCTCTCAACTGTCCCTGATTTTCAGGGACGTCCCTGATTTTACCTCAAAATGTTACTCTGTCCCTCCTAAAAATTGTGTTTCCATGACCAAACAGTGGGGGTTGTAAGCATAAAATAATGTCAAACATTAATGTTACTGACATGTTCTCCCTTAGAAAATGCATTTTACACTAAACCACTTACTCTACCAGCTTCCTGAGTGGATATCACCAATGTTTAAGATGTGTCCCTGATTTGAAACCTTTGTCCCCGATTGTTTTAGGCCTCGTCCTGATTAATGAGGCAGGAGGTTGAGAGGTGTGCTGCCTATGCACCCCAGCATGTCACTGACCCTCCCAGCTACCTTACCACTTTGACATTTTCAGGTAATCCTTCTTTGTGACTGTCAGCAACTCCCCCCCCCCCCAATCCTGTATCTTTCCCCAGGGTTTCTGTGTCCCAGGTGCATGATTTTGCGTTTTTTTGAATTAAACTTCAGTTGCCAGTCCTCAGACCATTTCTCAAGCTTTCCCAGGTCCCTCCTCATTTTCTCCACCCCCTGTGGGGTATCCACTGTGTAACCCCCAGATGGCGCTATCCCAGGGACTACTACCCCTGCCTGATTTGCCACTAACAGGTTGAGGGGCCTGGATCCAATGGCGGGTGCCTCCACCCAGAGGTCAGGGTTTGCAATAGTTAAACTAACTTGGTCACAGCCCTCTGGGACACTGCAACCCCCCTTTCTTCCCACTAGTGGCCCACACAATATATCAGAATTACCTTCACAGTATACACTTACCCCCAGGACTGGTTCGGCACTGGGACCTCCTGTGAAATAAGATACAGTGCAACAATCACAGTACAGTACTTTAACAGACAAATACCTCAGGCAGTATAACTTTGCTGAAACAAGCAGCTCTGATTTATTTAGAGGATATAACAAGGACAGGGGAAATCAGGTTAATTAGCTTATCACTCTAATCATCTACCTATGGCTCTGTGCACAGCCTATCCTATCAGTTACTGTCCCTGGGTACCCAAGCCCTAGTGGCTAGTCAAACCGTGGCAGCTGGTGAGGGGCCCTTTCACACAGAGAAAGGAAAATTAAACAGTCAACAGTACAGTAATTCCATTTGGATTTAATGTGGCAATTCAACAGGGCGACCCTGAATTAGTACTCACGACCTCCAAATAAGATAGGGTCCTTCAATATCAGCAGGGCTACTCTTGAGCTCCAAGAGACTCTTCACACATTTATATGGTAAAAAAGAAAGTACTATACCAGGCAGGCTGCTTCTCTATCCGATCGCAATTACTGCACAATACCGGGAGAACACACAGCAGATTCAGTTCCTGACAGACAGAGTGCAATTCAACAATTTCTCCAGTCTTCTACAGGGTGAGCCTGGTTTCTACTCTTCAGAGATCCTTTGATTCTTTTCACAGGGCCAGTTCAGTCCTAACAAGCAGTTACACAAGCTGCAGACCCGGAACTCTGGGCCTTACACACGTTTTTGGCTGAAACTGTGCACTGAAGACACAGGGCTCCTTCCTTCTTCACTGCCAAGCTCAACTGGAAACTCCAACCGACAAAACCGGGCACTTCCTTTGAGTTCCTCCCAGTTCTTGACTGGATTGGCTGTCACTCACAATAGACTGCTGCTGTTGGTCCAAAAGGTGCTGAAGTCTAAACTACATCTCCCAAGTCACTGCCCATACAATCCTCTTGTGGCTGGCTCAGATTATGAGTCCAAGTTCTGATTCGTCCAAGGCACCATTTTAGAGCTAGCTTACCACACTGATTGGTCCAGTTCAGCAGTTCAAAACCAGAATGAGGAACTAGGCAGACACAGTTCTGACTGCAAGAAAAGCAGAGTTAGACAAACTGTAATTTCATTATTACTGTAAATGATTTCTGGCAAACAGTTACATCTTTCAGATAGGTTCCTTTGCACTCTAGTGACTGCAAAAATGGAGTGAATTGGCAGCAGGTTGAGTGGTACTCAAACAGAGAAACACACAGTCCCCATACAAACTAATTATGTCTGCAAGCAGACAGCTCTTAAAGACAGTACCAGAGGTTCTAAAAACACTCACTGATAAATGACTTACGCAAACACCATTCAGGCTTGGAGCGATCAAGTTAAACCCCCCTGCAAATGGGGTTCCCAAAAGACTTCCAGGAGCTTGCTTGAATGCTCCAAGCCTGAATGGTGTTTGGCGTTTAATAACGTTAAACACCATCCAGGCTTGAGCATTCATGTAACCCCGCAAATGGGGTTTCCAAGACTTCCAGAGCTTGCTTGAATGCTCCAAGCCTGAATGGTGTTCATGCTTAAGCTCATTTATCAGTGAGTGTTTTAGAACTCTGGTACTGTCTCTTTAAGAGCTGTCTGTTTGCAGACATAATTAGTTTGTATGGGGACTGTGTGTTTTTGATTGAGTACCACTCAAGCTGCTGCCAATTCACCCCATTTTTGCAGTCACTAGGAGTGCAAAGGAACCTGTCTGAAAGATGTAACTGATTGCCAGAAATCATTTACAGTAATAAAAATTACAGTTTGTCTAACCTGCTTTTGCAGTCAGAACTGTCTGCCTAGTTCCCCATTCTGGTTTTGAACTGCTGAACTGGGACCAATCAGTGTGGGTAAACTAGCTCTAAAATGATGCCTTGACGAATCAGAACTTGGGACTCATAACTGAGCCAGCCACAAGAGGATTGTATGGGCAGGACTTGGGAGATGTAGCTTAGACTTGTGCCTTTTTGGACCAACAGCAGCTCTATTGTGAGTGACAGCCAATCCAGTCAAGAACTGGGAGGAACTCAAAGGAAGTGCCTGCTTTTTGTCTGTTGGGAGTTTCAGTTTGAGATCTGAAAGAAGGTGAAAGAAACCTGTGTTCCTTCAGTGCACAGTTTCAGTCAAAACGTAAAAGGCCCAGAGTCTGCCCACAACTTGTGTAACTGCTTGTTAGGACTGAACTGGCCCTGTGAAAAGAATCAAAGGATCTCTGAAGAGTAGAAACCAGGCTCACCCTGTAGAAGACTGAAGAAATTGTTGAATTACACTCGGGTCTGTCAGGAACTGAATCTGCTGTGTGTTCTCCTGGTTATTGTGCAGTAATTGCGTATTGGATACAGGATGCAGCCTGCCTGGTATAGTGCTTTTTTTTTTTACCATATAAATGTGTGAGGAGTCTCTTGGAGATCAAAAGTAGCCCTGCTGACATTGAAGGACCATCATCTTTCGGAGGTCGTGGAGTACTAATTCGGGTCGCTTCCCTGTTGAATTGCCACATTAAATCCAAATGGAATTACTGTACTGCTGACTGTTTAATTTTCCTTTCTCTGTGTGAAAGGGCCCCTCACCAGCTGCCACGGTTTGACTAGCCACTAGGGCCTGGGTACCCAGGGACAGTAACTGGTAGGGATAGGCCTGTGCACAGAGCCATAGGTAGATAGTAAAGTGATAAGCTAATTAACCTGATTTCCCCTGTCCTTGTTATATCCCTCAAATAAATCAGAGCTGTTTGTTTCAACAAAGTTATACTGCCTGAGGTATTTGTCTATGTTAAAGTACTGTACTGTGATTGTTGCACTGTATCTTATTTTACAGGATGTCCGTGCCTGAACCAGCCTTGGGGGGTAAGTGTATACTGTGAAGGTAATCTGCTATATGTGTGGGCCACTAGTGGGAAGAAAGGGGTTGCAGTGTCCCAGAGGGCTGTGACCAAGCAAGTTTAACTATTGCAAACCCTGACCTCTGGGTGGAGGCACCCGCCATTGATCCAGGCCCCTCAACCTGTTAGTGGCAAATCAGGCAGGGTAGTAGCCCCTGGATAGGCCATCTAGGGGTTACATTTTGGAGGCTCACCGCTGGGATTGTGTGTCCTCTAGTGGCCATATTTACAAACCACTGTTAAGGGAAAAAAAATAAATAAATAAATGGGTACCCGACAGAAGTGGCTGTGCACGCTGGTGGAGTGGTGTACTGGGAGGAGATCACTTCCCAAATGCTATGCTTATCCTGGACATCCCCTGGGTATCAATACGACACTGTGCAGGAGTACTTTCCAAGGTGGAAGGTTTACAAAATCCTGTGGTGGTGGGTCGGCAGCAGCTAATCTGCTCACCCACACTTTCCTGGCCCTAGTAGAGTTTAAGGATCCCATAGATAGCTCCAAAGTACCACAGACCATTACCCCAGAGGAGCCCTCACTGCTTGGAGAGTGATAACTAAGGACAGTAAAGACCTGGGGAATGAGCCCCACCACTATCTGGAAACTTTTGAGGAGAAATTTGCTAAATGGTTGCTGGGAGAAGGGAAAACTGTGGAGGACTTGAAGAAACTATTCTTGCCACCTGGGGGTGTTCCTCCCCCAACACCCTCTCCTGCTCCAGTACCCGTAATGGTGGCTGAACCAATGCAGACTCCTATTTCTGCACCTGCCATTAGTCACGACTCTTACCGAAGGTTGAGGATCTTCTCTGGCACCCTCCCCACCCCCCAAGGGGAGGATGACTGGGAGACCTGGATAGACTATGTTGCCCCCAAGTGCTGGAATGGCATGTCGGAAGGCAGGCGAAAGAGGGTTAGTGAGGCCTCCGAGGTCCTGCCCTGGCTACCATCCGTGCTAAGCGGGCCAGTAACCCTGAAGCGACTGCACAAGCCTATCTTGAGGCCTTGGAGAATGTGTATGGGAGCCCAGATTCTGATGAGGACCTATGGTGGAGAGTAAGAAATGCACAACAGTACCAAGGGAGGAGTTGTCTGTGTATGTCTCTCGGCTGGAAAAATTGTTGCAAGAATGCCTCAGAAAGGTAGTTTGCCAGCGATTGAACTGGACCGAACCAGACTGGACAGAATCTTAAGTCTGCCCCCTCTCAGAACTGCTGTTGCTTCAGTTACGCCTGGCAAATCGACTGGAATCCCCACCCTCCTATGATGAGTTAATGAGAGAAATTCGAGGAGTTGAGAAAAGCGACCTCGGGAGGGACCTGCACCAATAGCTGTGGCTATGACCCGAGTGACTGAGGGTGGCCCATCAAGTGAAGTTCAGGGCAGAGGTTGGCAGTCAATGAGTGCTCTGATAAGGAAAAGATATGCCACAATGGGGCTTAACTGTTGAGAGAGATCCGGAATTCAAAACAGTCCCTTTATGAAGGCCACGCCTGCAATGCAGGCCCCGACCTATATCCGACTGCATCTGCTATGGGGTGGGGATACCCACCATGTATCTCCTGCTGATAACAGCTCGAACTCGATTCCTTGACCATGGAAGGGAGAAACTGACGAGATGTCTCCAAAGGCTTATCACGCCCAGACAGAGATGGCAACCAAGGTTTCCAGTTAGCACACACCGCCTGGCTCCCAGTGTGGCACCTCGGCCAGCTCAAACTCCAAAAGTATGTTTTGCTATAATTGTGGGAAGGATGGGCACATGAAAAGGAATGCCAATCCCAAAAGACACTGACAAAGTTGCATATAGGCTACAAGGAGAGCTTGGAGAACAAATCAGTGGTTAAGAGTGCACGAAATGATCCCAGTGAGGGCACCAAAATGCTAATTCACGTCCTTTTGTGGCAAGGTCAGTTGCCCAGGCCCCCACTACCGCCTCTCCAGACTGGTCCAGAATAGTGGGTCCCTCCATGGAGACCACTGTAAAGGTAAATGGAGTGTCTACAAGAGCTGTATTAGACAGTGGCTCCCAAGTGACAATTATGTTTCAAGATTGGTATCAGAAGCATTTGTCAGGCGTGACTCCAACCATTAGAAGGACTGCATGTATGGGGGTTAAGTGAGAAGGCCTACCCTATTCTGGGTATATCCGAATTTGGCTGTCTTTCCCCACCTCGTGGCTGGAGTGACCGAACAAGTAGAGACCCTAGCCTTAGTGTGTCCCCCACTGGACTGTATGATGGTGTCCCTTTGTTGATTGGAACAAATGCTCATATGTTCAGAAGGCTGGCACATTTGTGTTATGAAAACAGGGGTCAAAGACTAGTAGAGCTTTAAGAGTTCGGCTTTAATTAAGAAGGCCTATGAGGCACAGAGAGATGCTGAAAATATAGAACCAGAGGAACCGGTCGGAATTGTGTGGAAGAAGGATCCTGAGTCTCTGATCCTGGCACCAAATGCCCAGTGTACCTTACAGGAGAGGTCCGTATCAGAAAGGATGTTAAGAATAAAATATTAATGTTGGATGCACCAGGCGATGGAAAATTGCCAGAGGGACTGCTGGTCAAGCCTAGTATTTTCCCGCTAGAGCCCATGCTTATGCCAGAAGGGTAATGGTCCAAGTTCATAATGTGTCTGAAAGAGACATTCGAGTAAATAGAGGTTGCATCCTGGCTAATGTGCATTGTGCAGACACTGCAGTGCTACCCAGCAGCAAGAGTTCAAGGAAGAATGACAGAGTAACGCCTGACTTGTTTGATTTCGCAACTCCCGCTGCCAGCTGAATGGAAAGTGAGGATCAGTGAGAAGCTTGCCCAGAGAGACCAGGTGTTTTCTTTAAAGGAATGGGACTAGGATGCGTGCAAGGAGCTGAGCACAATATCCGGCTGCATGACGAAAGACCATTTCGTGAGAGGTCTCGACGCCTGGCACCTGCTGATATAGATGATGTGAGACGGCATCTGCAAGAGATGTTAGCTGCTGGTGTAATACAAGAATCCAGAAGCCTTATGCTTCCCCATTGTGGTAGTGAGGAAAAAGAATGGGACAGTAAGGATGTCGTGGATTATCGCATCCTTAAACCCGGCGGACTATCCCTGATCAGTACACAATGCCCCGCATTCAGGATGCTTTGGGACTGCCTAAACGGAGCAAGTGGTCTCTGTGCTGGATCTCCGAGTGGGTACTACCAGATCCCGGTGGCCCCAGAGGACCGTGAGAAGACAGCCTTTATCTGTCCGCTTGGCTTCTATAATTCATGAGGATGCCTCAAGGATTTCAGGTGCCCCAGCCACTTTTCAACGATTGATGGAGCGTGCAGTGGGGGACATGAACTTACTAGAGTGCCTGGTATACCTAGATGATGTTATTGTGTTTGGCAGCTCACTGGAGGAACATGAGAGCAGATTATTTAAGGTATTGGATCGACTGGAGGACTTTGGCCTTAAACTGTCCATTGATAAGTGTCAATTCTTTCAAACATCAGTAAAGTATGTGGGACACATAGTATCCACCGAGGGAATAGAGACCGACCCAAGTAAAGTTGAGGCCTTGACCACCTGGCCACAGCCCAAAATCTAAAAGAACTGCAAAGATTCCTGGGATTCTGTGGTTATTATCGGCGTTTCATCAAGGACTATTCAAGAGTGATCCGCCTTTACTTAACCTTACTCAAGGGTATCCCCAACCCACAAAAATACCAAAAGTCAGCGTCCCTCAAGACTGAAAGAGTGTATTTTCATCCGAGTGAAGTATTTGGGGCCGCTGGACTCTGATTGTGAGACTGCTTTTCATGAGATCATATATCAACTTACCCATGCTCCAGTGCTGGCCTATGCCGATCCAAGAAAACCTTACGTCCTGCACACTGATGCTAGCTTGCAAGGGTTGGGGGCTGTGTTGTACCAAGAGCACGAGAATGGCCTGAGACCAGTGGCCTTTGCCAGTAGAAGCCTGACCCCATCCGAAAAGAACTATCCTGTACATAAGTTAGAGTTCCTAGCTTTGAAGTGGGCTATTGTTGACCAATTCCATGAGTACTTGTATGGGGCTAAAATACTAGTAAAACGACAATAATCCTTTGACCTATGTGCAGACCTCAGCTAAGTTGATGCCACTGGCCACAGGTGGCTTTCTGCATTATCTACATATGACTATGCTCTCGAATACCGAGCAGGTCTGAACCACATAGATGCTGATGCTCTCTCCCGGAGGCCTGTTCCCAGAATGATTGGGTCCGATTGGCAGAACCTGACATTGGGCACTCTGCCGAAGTTTGACAGGGAGGAACAAATGTCCACGGACGCAGGGACTGCATGGTGGATTGCTTGGGGCCTCTGAGAATTGCATACCTGCTGCTTATTGCCACTTTTCTGCAATAGACATTGGTGCACTGCCTCAGCTGGACAATGACAGTATTCGGCGGGCTCAATCCCGCGATCCCATGATCAAAGCAGCTTTAGAAGCCCTCTATGCAGGAAAAGATGTGTCCAAATTACGCTCCACTGATTTGAGAACTGCACTGTTATACAAAGAAGGTCCTAAGTTGAAACTGATCAATAAACTGTTATACAGAGAAACAGTAGACAGAGGGGGACAAGTAGACAAACAACAACTAGTGCTGCCCACTGCCTTCGAGACTCAGTACTGAGGTCCTTGCACAACCACATGGGGCACCTTGGTATAGACAGAACACTTGACTTGGTGAGATCCAGATTCTATTGGCCTAAGATGGGGGCTGATGTGGAGCAACACATTCGAACTTGTGTCGCTGCTTACAGAGGAAAGCTTTGCCCCAGAGGGCTGCCCCTTGTTAACATCACCACCAGTGCACCCATGGAGTTGGTCTGTATTGATTTTCTGAGTTTGGAGTCAGATCAAAGAAATATCAGTAATGTGCTGGTGGTCACTGACCATTTCACGAGATATGCCCAAGCTTTCCCACCAAAGACCAGAAAGCATCCACTGTGGCCAAAGTACTGTAGAAAACTTTTTGTTCACTATGGGGCTCCACAAAGAATCCATTCTGATCAAGGAGAGACTTTGAGAGTCGTCTGATCAAAGAGATGCTTTCTCTGTGGGAGTGCGAAAGTCCAGAACCACTCCTTACCACCCCAGGGGACCCACAGCCTGAACGTTTCAACGCACTTTGCTAGATATGCTAGGCACCCTGCACCCAAAGGACAAGCCTAGATGGAGCCAACAAATTAGCACCCTGGTACATGCTTATAACTGCACCAAAAGTGATGCCACTGGATTCTCCCCTACCGCCTGATGTTTGGAAGAGAAGCTCGACTACCAGTAGATGTGTGTTTTGGGGTCTCTCTGATGGGGTTCAAGCTGACAACTATTTACAGTATGTGCAAAAGTTAAAGGCCCAGCTAACTCATGCGTACCAACTGGCTCAAACCATGGCTGCCAAAAGAAATCTGGCCAACAAAGAAAGGTATGATAAAAGGTGAAAGCACAGGAACTCCAGGAGGAGATCGGTATTGCTAAGAAATCTGGGACTGCATGGCAAGCACAAGATTGCTGACAGATGGCACCATCTCCTCACATTGTAGTGGGCAAACTAGATGATCTGCCAGTGTACAAAGTAAGGCCTGAGAATAATTCAAAAGATGTAAAACAATGCATAGAAATCATTTACTGCCCATTGGACAAATCTTAATTGAGTCTGAGCCCTAGAAGATGCCCTCTGGACCAGTGACTAGAGCTGCTGCTAAGAAAAGACCAAGAAAGTCTGCACCTACAGAAGCAAAGTTAAAGTGTTCCCTCCACAAGTCCCAGTTGAGCATGACTGTCAGTCCATATCGGAAGAAAGTGAGAGTGACTTTGAATACTATCCTTCTTACGAACTGAGTCAATTGTTTGGGGCAATCCCTAGTCAATACTGGAGACAAAGCTGGGCCTTCTGGACTGTCTAAGCCCCAGCTTCATCCCTGGAGCCAATGCTCCCAGAAAGTGAAGTGCAAAGCATCAGATCAGATGAAATGGAATCATTGTGCATGGTTGAACTGTTTGAGCTTTCAGGGAGGAAAATGATAGATTGGGGCAGACTGGTGATACACCCGAACAAGAAGAGTATTTTGAGTGCCCTGACAGTCCACTGCCAGTGTCCGAAAGCTCTCCATGGAGCCAAATGTTGTGGACTCAGAAACTGTAACTCCTGGAGCTGAAAGTGCCCCAAGTTCTAGCCTCTCTACCCCATGGAGACTCCTGACAAGTGTGGACAATGCTGAAAATGAGGCTCAGAGTGCAGAGACTGTAACAGTTCCCCCTAGAAAGACTGGTCGAGCTGTAAAGCCTGTGGTGCACCTCAGTTATGATTCCCTTGGGAGGCCTGTGGATTTGCCTCTCAATGTTGTCCATAAAGGAGTGTATGTGTCCCGAGCTCACTGCCCAAACTGAGCATCAGTGCTAACTCCAAGTTACTTGTGTTGCCCTCTAAGTATGGTGCCTTGCCCCATCCAGCCCCAAGGTAACTGATAGGGAAGGGTCCCTCTCTTCAGGTTTCATGTACAAGAGGTAATAACTTGAGTTATGGTACAATGTGTGTGTTATACTGTGAAAGAGTGACGTACTGCAATGTTTCAGAAATGGTTCTTGGTAAAATGATGTATTGACTGATGATTACATGTGTGAGCCTAATGCAAATGTATATGGTTGCAGTTGAAACTTATGGGAATTGCCTTGATGGGGCGTCAAGCTTTTCCAAACCGGGAAGGGTGTAACCCCCTCAAATGGGGGTTCCCAAAAGACTTCAGGAGCTTGCTTGAATGCTCCAAGCCTGAATGGTGTTTGGCGTTTAAGCCATTTATCAGTGAGTGTTTTTAGAACCTCTGGTACTGTCTCTTTAAGAGCTGTCTGCTTGCAGACATAATGTTGTATGGGGGACTGTGTGTTTCTTTGATTGAGTACCACTCAAGCTGCTCTAATCACCCCATTTTTGCAGTCACTAGGAGTGCAAAGGAACCTGTCTGAAAGATGTAACTGATTGCCAGAAATCATTTACAGTAATAATAAAATTACAGTTTGTCTAACCTGCTTTCTTTGCAGTCAGAACTGTCTGCCTAGTTCCCCATTCTGGTTTTGAACTGCTGAACTGGACCAATCAGTGTGGGGTAAACTAGCTCTAAAATGATGCCTTGGACGAATCAGAACTTGGGACTCATAATCTGAG
Organism: Neoceratodus forsteri; assembly: GCA_016271365.2. Lineage (NCBI taxonomy): Eukaryota > Metazoa > Chordata > Ceratodontiformes > Ceratodontidae > Neoceratodus > Neoceratodus forsteri. The sequence goes on along the minus strand of CM028136.1, from coordinate 838,050,556 downwards.
CCAGCCACAAGAGGATTGTATGGGCAGTGACTCTGGGAGATGTAGTTTAGACTTGCGTGCCTTTTGGACCAACAGCAGCAGTCTATTGTGAGTGACAGCCAATCCAGTCAAGAACTGGGAGGAACTCAAAGGAAGTGCCCGGTTTTTGTCTGTTGGGAGTTTCAGTTTGAGATCTGAAAGTGAAGGGGAAAGAAACCCTGTGCTCCTTCAGTGCACAGTTTCAGTCAAAGCGTGTGCAAGGCCCAGAGTTCGGTCTACAACTTGTGTAACTGCTTGTTAGGACTGAATCCGTCCTGTGAAAAGAATCAAAGGATCTCTGAAGAGTAGAAACCAGGCTCACCCTGTAGAAGACTGAAGAAATTGTTGAATTACACTCGGTCTGTCAGGAACTGAATCTGCTGTGTGTTCTCCTGGTTATTGTGCAGTAATGCGATTGGGATACAGATGCAGCCTGCCTGGTATAGTGTTTTTTTTTTTACCATATAAATGTGTGAGGAGTCTCTTGGAGATCAAAAGTAGCCCTGCTGACATTGAAGGACCATATCTTCTTTGGAGGTCGTGAGTACTAATCGGGAGTCGCTCCTGTTGAATTGCCACATTAAATCCAAATGGAATTACTGTACTGCTGACTGTTTAATTTTCCTTTTCTCTGTGTGAAAGGGCCCCTACCAGCTACCACGGTTTGGACTAGCCACTAGGGCCTGGGTACCCAGGGACAGTAACTGGTAGGGATAGGCCTGTGCACAGAGCCATGATAGATAGTAAAGTGATAAGCTAATTAACCTGATTTCCCCTGTCCTTGTTATATCCCCTAAATAAATCAGAGCTGTTTGTTTCAACAAAGTTATACTGCCTGAGGTATTTGTCTATGTTAAAGTACTGTACTGTGATTGTTGCACTGTATCTTATTTTACAGGATGTCCGGTGCCTGAACCAGCCTTGGGGGTAAGTGTATACTGTGAAGGTAATTCTGCTATATTGTGTGGGCCACTAGTGGGAAGAAAGGGGGGTTGCAGTGTCCCAGAGGGCTGTGACCAAGTAAGTTTAACTATTGCAAACCCTGACCTCTGGGTGGAGGCACCCGCCATTGGATCCAGGCCCCTCAACCTGTTAGTGGCAAATCAGGCAGGGGTAGTAGCCCCTGGGATAGCGCCATCTAGGGGTTACACAAGCAAGCTCCTGGAAGTCTTCTGGGAACCCCCATTTGCAGGGGGGTTACAACTGTGTTACAGATCTTGGTGTCATTTGCAACAGGCAGACCTTTCCTATCAGCCCTTCTACAATGTCACTAATAAAGTCATTGAACAGGACTGGCCCCAGGACTAATCCCTGTGGCGCCCCACTGGTCACCCCTTCTCCCCAGACTCCATTTACCACCACTCTCTGCCTCCTGTCTGTTACCCAGTTTCTAAACCATTTTACCATCCTTTCCCCCATGCCCAGCCTACTCAGCTAGTTTATCAGCCTCCTATGTGGGACGGTGTCAAAGCCTTTGCTGAAATCAAGGTAAGCATTGTCCACTGCCCCACCCTGATTTACTTCTTTTGTCATCCAGTCAAAGAGATCAACCAAATTTGTCTGACATGACCTCCCCACTGTGAATCCATGTTGCCTATGGTCCTGGGCTCCGATGGTTTCTAGATGCCCCACTATCCTTTCTTTAAGCAATGTCTCCATGATCTTCCCCACTACTGAACTGAGGCTGACCTGCCTATAGTTCCCCGCCTCCTCCCTACAGCTGGATTTGTATAGAGGGACCACATGTGCCCTCCTCCAATTCTGTGGTACCACCCCTGTGTTAAATGACCCAGTGAACATGGCTGCCAGAGGTACTGCTATTTCCCTTCACAGTTCTTTTAATATCCTTGGGTGTATGCCATCTGGTACCATCATTTTGTCCATCTTCAGTTTAGTCACCTTCTGCAGGATTCTTCTGCTTGTGAATGGACTGTTGTTCACCTCTTCACGCCTTTGCAACTGCTGTGCTGCTGTGGCCCCTTGCCCTCCCCCTCTTCTGTGAATACGGAACAGAAAGACACAGTGGACATCTTGAGGGGGTGGCACAAGACAGTCCTTAGGCATGGTACTTTCACTTCCAAATACCCAAACAGCACATAATCAGCAAGCAGCATTCGGCATTGACAAAAGCTTGTTGTAACCGGTCACTGCTCCTCTATTTCACTAAACTGCTATTTGTGAATACACAGTTGTTTGCGGTACATTTCCCTCACTCCTGCACTGAGAGGGGATTAGCTCAGTTCTCAACTTGCGGGCTGGCAGCAGCAGCAGTTACTCTCAGTCCCTGAGGTGAATCTGGCAGAGGCTACTCCCCCTTCCCTGTCTAGGGGTTTTGTTGTTAGTCTTGCAGAAAGGGAGAAGGCACCAACACCTGGACTGCACAGCAATAATCTTAGAGCAGGGTTTCAAAGCACAGTACCTTAAATTTGTAGACAGGAATTTCTCTGTTGACGACTTGAACTCTGTCAAGATGCTGGCAGATGGATCTCTTCCTCCCCTCACAACTGCTGGGCTCAAGAATGTTTCCAAAGTCTGGGAAAACATTGTTTTAGGGAACACACAGCACAACAACAGAAGGACATTAAATGATTCGGCCCCAGGCAGAAATCGGATGCAGTCAGGCACCTTTTATTTTGTCAAAAGCTCAAGCTACCAAACAGCTCCATAGAGAGAGGGGTACATTTTAGGTCATCAGTACATTTTCCACACAGACTATGGCCATCAGCTGTGGCAGACACTCGGGGGACCTGGATGCGAACCTGGATCCTCACGACCGTCTTTCCCTTGGTTGAGCCAGAAGGGGCTCTGATTTCTTTTGAACACTCAGCAGTGTTCTCACAGGCAGTCACTCTTTGCACTTTATCCCCAGAAGTGAGAGTGGGGCACAGCATATACCTCAGTCCTTACTCTTCTTCCTCATAAGGGGATGGATGGTACCTTGGGCACAGTCCTTTCCTCCTGGTGCTATCCTTGGGCAGGGTTCACACAGGACGGCAGCCACCCACTAAACTGACAGCTTCTGGAATTCTTCCCCACAGCAGCCCTCAAACATGGACACAGGTGGACATGACGTGGGCAAGAGGGCTGCACTGCCACCGCAACCCTTCTGGAGCATCACTGCCACTATGACCTCCAGTCCCTGTTGGGGTTGTCACCTCAGCAGATCCCCAGATCAAAACGAAGCCGAATGGGCTCCTCACCAACTTTCGTCTTCTCTACAGCTGCAGGCCATTCCTCCATCTTCCCCACAAATGGACTGTGGGATCATACTGCTGGAGGCCGGGGGCACTCTCCTCACCTCAGCCCCTGGCCTACCCCTGCTCCGACTGGAGGCCCTCCCATAGGGCTGGGGAGCCGCACCAACCGCCCTGACCTCTCGACTCCCTCTTCACGACTCCCTCCAACCAACACCCACTCTAGAGGGTGCATGAATCTCCCTTGCGCTGCTAAGCCCACCCTCCAGCCAGCCTGGCAGCATGACTTACACCTCCCGGTGCCAACAAGGCATCAATTTAGTAACCCCTTCTGGCACAGGAGTTACAAGTAGAACAGCAGCTGCCGCAAGACTTCGCAGAAACAACAAGCCATCACCGCCGAAGTTCTTTGGCAGATGGGAAGCCTGCCACAGAACTCGATCCCAAAGTGCCATAGAAAAATCAGGGCCTTGGTTACTGGGTAAAACTGAAAACTGATCTGATTGCCTTTTATATTTCAGTGCGTGTTCAGTTATGTGTGTCCTATAGAATATGGAGTCATATGTTAGGAATTACCACACTGCGGCTGGAGGGCACACTCATCCCAGATCCACCCAGGAACTGTCACTGCTGGCCTGTTGCCCCTAGCTTGAGGTAAGAAGGTTGCTTACGTGAGCAGGAGGAAGTCTTCGTTGACACACAGTGCAGGGCAGGAGCTGACCATAACCAGGAAAAAACAAAGTTTCAAGAGCTAGCTCATGCCTCTGTTTGTTCTCACAGTACCTCTTTACTTCTTGCAGTGTCCCATTAATACAGATTCATGGGCAGTGGGAGAGAGCTTCCTCCTTTCCATTTTTTCAGAGCAGGAAGTTATGCTGACAGGCTGGAGTGTGCATGTTTATCAGAAAGCAGAGTAAAGCTTTTCCTCTTTTTTGGTGGGGGGGCAGTGGTGGGTTGCTTGGTGCTGCCAGCCTCCACAGCAGCGTGTCTCCAGTTGACATCATTCTCGCAGTGTCGCTCTACTCAACTTTCTTCTTGGTATCAGGCTCACAAACAGGGGTGAGATGAAGGAAGATCTCATTCAGGATCTTCATCTTTTTGCTGTATTTATGCAACCCACCGACTCACCCCAAACCACTCCCCCGAACCTTCTGCCAGCATTGCCAGCTAAGGAAAGCTTCTGCCTTTTTCTGAGCAGCTGCCAACTGAACTGCCCAAACTTGCCATGGCCAGATCAACCAGCTTGTTTTCCTAATTTTCCAGACCTGCTTCAATGCAGAATTCTATGTGTCCTGACCACTGCAGGAGGATGGTGGCTACTTGTGTGTGTAACCCCTAGGTGGCACTATCCCAAGGGCTACTACCCCTGCCAGCTTGGCTTGTAACAGGTTAAGGGGCCTGAGTTCTGAAACTGGTGCCTCCACCCAGAGGTCAGGGTTGGTAGTGGTCAAGCTAACCTGGACACAGCCCTCCAGGACACTGTAACCCCCCTCTTTCCTTACTAGTGGCTGGAACAATACACAATAATCACTTTCACAATATCCCTGATACACTACACAAGTACCCACACTGTTTGCACTTACCACCAGGGCTTTCCTCTGGCTCGGCCTTGGGGAGCCCCTGTAAAACAAGGTTATACACAGCAAATAACAGCAGTACAGTACTCTTGCACAAACTGGAACCACAGTCAGGGTAAATGCAAAAAAGAGTTAGATCCGATTTATTTAAGGGACTTGAACAAGGGAGGGGCGTAATCAGGTTAATTTGCTTAAAGGCTGTATCAAACAGTTATGCATGCACTTCAGGGTCCATAAACATTCACACACCCTAGGTACCTAGATGGAGAACGGTGGGCTAGCCAGGAACGTTGCAGCTGGTTGGGGTCCTGTGATGGAAGAAAAACAACATGCGCAACACGCACTATTTGTAATCCATAGCCGGAGGGCTCAGTTCGCGAAAAGAAAACAAGACAATCAGAGACTCACTTTTAGATTAGGCCGTTGTTGCAGGGAGCTACCCTGATGATTACTCACGATACCAAAGACTGGACACAGGTTGGACGAAAATTGAGACAGCAGGAGGTTAATCTGGAGAGTCAGGAGAAGTAGGGCCCCATAGATTCACCGAGGCATCATTCCTGTTCAAGCGTGGAGCAGGGGCTGATCCCCAGGCAGGTCTCTTGTCAGTGGCTTCCTCTGTGCAATGAGTAGTCTGGAATGGCCAGCGTGGCATGGCCCAGGCCGAATGGAGAGGAACGTGGATTCAATCCGATTAGGCTGAATAAAGCTTCCAGCAAGCAGAACACAGTTCACACAGTGCGGAACCAAATTACAACCCACTTTCAATACACATCACATTTACATGTAAGGAAATTCTACTGTACCAGGCAAACCGCTCTCCAGTCACAATTGCCAAGTCTCTGCACAAACCGGGGATTCAAAAGCAGCTGGAAATCCTGACAGGCAGATCGCATTCAGCAAAATCTTCAGTCTTCTTCAGGTATGAGCCTGGTAAAAAAAAAATCAGTGGCTTACTTCGTTCTCACAAACTTGGATTTAGTCTGAAATAATTCTCTTCTCTCCCTCTCAGGGGCAGCAGGCAGACATGCAGGCCACAATTCAGGCCTTTCCACAGTTCTCCAGCACGAAACTACTCAGACAGCTGCTTGACTGTCTCAAGCTGTTGCCCCTTCAGCTTCCAACTTAGATCTGACTCAACTGCAAGCAAACCTGGGACTTTCCCCAGAATCCAAAAGGTTTGGTTGGCTTACCTGTCAGTCACAACAAAGGCTCCCCCTTCAGGTGCAAAAAGGTGCCAAAAGCCCAAAACTACAATTCCTACAGATTTTGACTCCAGACAGCTCCTGTAGTCCAGCTCCATTTTAGGTCCCACCAGAACTGATTGGTCCAATTCGGCAGTCCAGGACCAAGATAGTGGAGATAAACAGAACAGTCCTTGCTGCAAAGAAGGCAGGTTAGACAAACTACATTATCATTATCACTCTAAATGATTTTCAGCAAATACTTATGTAACCCCCAGGTGGCGCTATCCCAAGGGCTACTACCCCTGCCTGCTGGACTACCAACAGGTTGAGGGGCCTAGGTTCTATGGCGGGTGCCTCCACCCAGAGGTCAGGGTTTGTGATGGTAGGTCTAGTTTGGTCACAACCCTCTGGGACATTGAGACCCCCTTCTAATCCCTCTAATGATCCACACAATGCACAAGGAATTACAGTACCAATGCCCCACATGTACACACAGTTCAATCATAAGGTACCACTTACCCTCGAGACTGATTCTGAAGTTAGTCTATGAGGACCCCCTGTAAAATAAGCTTAGTCAACATACACAAACCAATGTAATGCCTGCTATGTAGGTACTGACACTTCAGACAGTTTGAAGTCAATAACATCAGATCTGGTTTATTTAGGGGAATGAAACACGTGGGGGAGAGCAAGCTGATTGGCAGAATTATATCACAGTACTGTGCACTCCACAGCGTCTTAAGTCACCTCTGGCCTGGATACCCAGGTCCATTGCCTGGGGTTGCTGGCAGGTGCATATGGATAGCCCTGTAGAAAAGATGCACAATACCCAATTGTAAAATGGAGCCAGATGGCTCAGCCCTGGAAGAAATGTAATAAAGAAAATCAGATGACACAGTGGTGATTGTTAACAGGTCCAGGAATGCCCTGATTTGTACTCACACTACCCCAAGCTGAAAACCTGATGCAGATGGTTGTTCTGGATTGCCAGACAAATGAGGCATGGTGATGAGATTCTACTGGCCAGGCCCAACTACTTTGACTAGCAGACGGATTTAGTCCGATTAAATTCAGTTCGGCTTTCAGCTTACACCGCACAGTGAAGAGAATGGGACTAGCTATCCCCCACAAGCATTCAACACATTTATATGTAAAGGAAATTACTATACCAGGCAGCAGCTCCTAGGTCCCTATCGCACTTACTGCAAATATCCAGGAGTTCACCAGCAGCTTCAGTTCCTGACAGACTGAGTGCAATTCAGCAGTTTCTCCAGTCTTCTACAGGGTGAGCCTGGTTTCCACTTTTCAGCCTTCCTTCCTTTCAGTCACCTCAGATTCAGTTCGATTCTAGCTTGCAACAGCAACCGACTGACTGCGGGGCCTCTCACGTGCTTCCCGTGCGAAACTATACTCCGCAGAAGCACAGAACTCCTTCTCTCCTCACGGTCACAACTGATCTGACCCCTCCAGTCGCAAGGCACAGCATTCCCTTCGGGCGCCACCTGATCCAGTTGGTGCACTCAACTGTCAATCATTCCAAAGCTCTCTCAGTTGGTGCAAAAAAGGCGCCAAGGTCCAAAACTACACTTCCCAGAATTGCTAGCTATACATTCCCATTGTAAGCCGGCTCCTAGGAGAGTCCAAATTCTGGTTGGTCCAAACAGTCTCCATGTTATAGCTCCCCTTAATCCCATTGGCCCAGCATAGCAGTTTAGGTCCAAAATGGAGGGGCAACATACACAAGGTCCCATCTGCAATAAAGGCAGGTTAGACAAACTACAATATTACTAATACTTTAGCTGATTACAGGCTAACAGTTATATCTTTCAGATGGGCCCCCTTTACGCTTTCAGCGACCGCAAAAAGGAGCGATTACTCCGCAGGTCAGGTGAGATTCGAGCAGGGAAACGCCAGCCCCCCGGGAAAAGCATTAGTTATGTCTGCAAGCACACAGCTCTTAAAGAGACAGTATGTGGAGGCTCTACTAGCACTCACTGTGCCATTCTAATGGCTTAAACGCCGAACGCCAGCAAGCAAGGGGAACACTAATGCAAGCTCCTAGGAGGCTTTTAGGAACCCCATTTGTAGGGGGGTTACAGTTGCATCTTTCAAGAGAGTTCCCTCTCAGATTACTTATGACTGCAATCCAGGCAGCTCTTAAAGAGACAGTGCACAGAGACTATACACACACTCTCTGGCAATCACATTTAAACTGCTAAAATGCAGGACACCAGCCTGGCAGTGAGCATTTAGGCAAGCTCAAGGAAGACTTTTCAGGAACTCCCATTTGTACGGGGGGGGGGGGGTTACATATGATCATCAGATACAGAACTAGCTGAGTTAGGAGTCTCAGTAGAGGCAGTGGGTGTGGTGGTTAGTGGAAGGGAGAAGGCTGCCTTTGTTGTGCTGCTGCTGGCGCTGCCGTGCCAGCTACAAGGGGGAAAGTAAAAATTAATAAAAACTATGGACAGTGGTCAGTAAGTCTGACAACGAGGCCTGCCCAGTCAGGAAGAACGCTATGAGAGATCTGCAGCTTTCCTGAGGAGTTCGGCACTGGTATTTATGCCCAACAACTACACAGCAAATACAAGCAGGCAGACTTTCAGCAATGATCAATACTTATTTCAGGCAAGCCTCTGTTTTGTCACCAAAGAGTGAATTGCCCTCAAAGTGGACATCCATGACCTTGGTCTAGGTGTTCTGGAAAGGGATGGTTGTCCTTAGCCAGAAGAATCTCCTCAATGCCACTGCATGGGCTAAGACCTTTGAAGCAGAGTCACTGGTGTCTACAGCCATGTGGAACTGGTGTTTGCTGGTGTCCAGGGCTGACTTTGCTAAGGCAGTGGTCCAGTATCACCTCTCCTTCTACCTTGTCAGTCAGTGCCAGCATTGTATTCCACAGTGCCTTCTAGTACTGGGCTTTATATGCTAAATAAGCTGCCTGCCTGAGGAGCAGGGAAGCTGGTGTGTACACTTTGTTGGCCATAGTATCTCAATTTCCTAGAGTCCACTTCTGGAGCTGCACTGAGCAGGGTATCTTGGTCCTCTCACGAGTAGCTGCTTGGACCACTCCTTTATAGTCAGGATTGGCATACAGGTATTTCACCCTCTGCCTGTCCACCTGATATTTCTTTTCAACTTTTTTATCTATGCCAGCAACTGAATTGGGTACTGACTGGACTTTTGAAGTAAGTTGTGTATGGAATTTAGCAACCTTCTTGTAGGAGCTAGCCCCGTCATATCCATAAATTCGACTTCTTCCTCCTCCTCTGTTTCATGAGAGAGGATGTTGAGGGTGCTCACTATTTGTTTGATGAAAAAAAAAAAAAAAAGAGTACAAGGTATAATCCACTGTAGGTGTAGAAACATAGAAACAGATTTTGACGGCAGATAAGGACCGCTTGGCCCACCCAGTCTGCCCATTTTCCTACCTAATGGATAAGCTGCAGATCCTAATTAACCAGCAGCCTACTTCTTCCTACCCCCACCCCCTAGAATTGCCTTATGACTGTCCCATGCATGCTTGAATTCCACCACTGTTTTTGACTCCACAACCTCCTCCGGAAGGCCGTTCCATGCATCCACAACCCTCTCTGTGAAAAAAAATTTCCTTAAATTACCTCTGAGCTGCCCCCCTTCTATCTTCAAATTGTGCCCCCTTGTTCTTACACACCTCTTTTTTTAGAAAGATGCTACCTTCGTGGACTTTGTTGATTCCCTTGAGGTACTTGAAAGTTTCTATCATGTCCCCCCCTCTCCCTCCTTTCCTTAAGGCTATACATATTAAGCTCCTTAAGTCTCTTCATATGTCTTCCGGTGCAGACCCTGCACCATTTTAGTTGCCCTCCTCTGGACAGCTTCCATCCTGTCTATGTCTTTTCGGAGATTGGGTCTCCAGAACTGCATGCAGTACTCCAGATGGGGTCTCACCAACTGTCTGTACAGAGGATAATAACATCCTGTTTTCTACTGGTGATGCCTCTCCTATGCATCCCAGTATCCCCAACCCTCCTTGCTGCTCCTCACATTGCTTGCCCACCTTCAGGTGATCTGATATGATTACCCAGAGGTCCCTTTCCATTTTTGTTGTTAGTATCTCACCCACCATTGTATGCTCTGCCCCTGGGTTTTTGTTTCCCAGGTGCATTACCTTGCACTTCTTAGCATTGAATCTAAACTGCCATACATTTGACCATTCCTCTAACCTTGCCAAGTCCCTTCTCATCCTTTCCACCCCACCTTGTGCATCAACTCTGTTGCAGATCTTTGTGTCATCTGCAAACAGACATACTTTTCCTTCCCATCCCTCTGCTATGTCGCTTATAAAGACATTGAAGAGGACCGGTCCTAATACTGAACCCTGCGGAACCCCACTAGTAACCCCCCTTTCTTCAGAGTGGACTCCATTTACTATTACTCTCTGTGTCCTATTCTCCAGCCAATTCTTAACCCAGGCTGTCATCTTGGGACCCACTCCCAGGCTGGCTAACTTGTATATTAATCTTTGTGAGGGACTGTGTCAAATGCCTTGCTAAAGTCTAGGTAGGACATGTCCACAGCCCTCCCTGATCTACTACTTTGATCACCCAGTCAAAGAAATCTATCATCTGTCTGGCATGACTTTCCGCCAGAATCCATGCTGCCTTGGGTCCTGCTCCTCTGGCCTCTAGATACTCAACAATTCTTTCCTTCAGAAGTGATTCCATCATTTTCCCTACCACTGAGGTTAAACTAACAGGTCTGTAGTTTCCTGCTTCTGCCTTGCTCCCGCTTTTGTGAAGGGAATAACATCTGCCCTCCTCCAGTCCTCGGGTACCACCCATCCTCCCATGATTTGTTAAGAGGGTAGTCAGTGGTGACACTAGTTCTACCCTTAGTTTTTAGAATTCTGGGATGAATCCCATCAGGCCCCATTGCTTTGTCCACCTTCAGTTTTAAGAATTCTTTCAGAACCCTTTCTTCTGTAAATGGGCTGGTATCAACTTCTGCATCTGGAGTGTTTCTGTTTGTTTTCGGTACCTTCCCTCTTCCTTTGTAAATACTGAGCAAAAATATTTGTTTAGTATCTGCCTTTTCACAGTCACCCTCTGCCCACCCTCCTCCCCTTTATTAAGCTTCACTAACCCTCCCTTGGTCTTCCTTCGCTCCCTGATGTACCTATAAAGGTTTTATCCCCTTCTTAACTGAGTTGGCTATCTTTTTCCTCGGTTTGGGCCTTTGCTGTTCTGACTGCCTTCCCAGCTTCCTTTGCTTTAACTGATAGTTCTCTGTCCTGCTCCTTCTGTGATTCTTTGTACTTCCTGAATGCTTTCTTTCTCTTGAACCTTCAGTGCCACTTCCTTTGAGAACCATAGTGGTTTCTTACATCGTTTTGTTTTGTTTATTTGCTTCACACAAAGGCTTGTTACCTCTGTGATGGCAGTTTTTATTATTCCCCATTGTTCTTCCACCCCTCCTTCCTGCCCATTTGCTAGTACATTCCTTAGGCACTCATCCATTTTGGCAAAGTCAGCTCTCCTAAAGTCCAGTACTTTTGCCTTTGTATGGCTTGACTATTGCTGTGTTTATTATGAACCATACTGTTCGATGGTCGCTAGTTCCCAGATGGTTACCCACTTCTACATCTGTGATCCTCTCTTCATCTCCATTTGAGAGAACCATGTCTAAGATTGCTCCCTCCCGAGTGGGCTCCAATACTAGTTGTCTAAGGCATGCCCCTGTAGGACATCTAGAATAACCCCACTCTTAAGTGGCTGCTGCAACTGCACTCCAGTTAACATCTGATATTCAGATCACCCATCAGCAATATCTCCCTTTTTCTGCCATTCTAAGTATTCTTTCTATCATTTCCTTGTCCATTTCCTCCCCTGAGAAGGGTCTATCTAACCCTGTGTGGATTGTGGTGTCATTGCGGTCTCAAATTTACCCACAGTGCTTCTTCTCTCCAGGTTTTCCTTTTGTTCTGTTGCTTTGATTCCTTCCCTTATGTAAGAGCTACTCCTCCTCCTCTTTACCTCCCTGTCCCTCCTGTAGATGGTGTATCCTGTATGTTTACGCCCCAGTCATGGTTTTGTGTGTACCATGTTTCTGTGACTGCCACGATATCCAGATGTTCCTCCTTCATCAAGGCCACTAATTCAGGAAGCTTGTTACTCAGACTGTGGGCATTGGTACTCATTGCTCTCCATTTTTTGATGGCTTTACCTTCTTTTGCAGCATCCCCCACTGACCTTTCTACCTCAGTCTTTTTCTCACTTAGTACCCTGTTTTGTAGGGAGAGGCTGGGATTTTCCTGCTGCTTATCAGTGCCTCCCCCTTGACTAGTTTAAAAGCTTGCCAATGAAGCATTTAAACAGATTGCTCAAAAGACTTGTTCCCTTCCTGGACAGATGCAGACCATCCTGCCAGTATAGGCTGGTGTCCCTCCAGGTGGAACCCCAGTCCCCAATGAAGCCAAAGCCAGTAAGTCTGACAACCAGGCCTGCCCAGTCAGGAAGAACTCTGTGTGAAATCTGCAGCTTTCCTGAGGAGTTTGACACTGGTATTTATGCCCAACAACTACACAGCAAATACAAGCAGGCAGACTTTCAGCAATGATCAATACTTATTTTAGGGGAACCAAACTCTTTTTCTGGTGAACCATCTGGTTCTACAGGTTCACCATCTTCCTTCTCATAATACATCTCACCCTCGTCCACAGGTAGACAGTCTGGAGCCTGGGCCTGGGGAGGGGGTGCTCAGGCATATTAATAATGTTTCCCATAGCCTGGAAGGCCTACAAGAACTGCCATACTTTTGCCATGTCCTCTGCTGCGGTCTGTGTCTTAGAGCCATGCCTGTTTATTTTCCTTTGCAGGTAAGTGGCAGGAGAATTCTTTTTTTTTTGCTTTTTGTTGGCAGACACTGTTTCCAGTGTCTGCTCTGAGACTCTTATTCATGTTTTTGCCATCACTGGTCTCAGGGTTCCCCCTTTGTGACCTTGAGGAGGGGCACAGACCTGAAACCTCCATTGTCATACTTCATATAAATGGAGGAAACAAAAGGCCTTATCTGACAGTTGTTTTCAAGCACATGGCCTGTTCTTACCCTTGTGCGGAATCTCTGAGCCAGCAGCATCCCACTGATCCTGAATCGGGGGGGAGGGGCTGGAACTTTACTCAGAAGAGAATAATAAATGTTATGTACGAGATTGATTCATTGACCACACACACACACACACACACACACACACACACACACACACACACACAACACGAGCAGAATCACAGAAAGCGGAAAATCCTTTATTTTGGATGTGAAATAGTTGCATCCAAAAGAATAAATTAAATGGAGCAGCTCCATGGGGCTGAGAGATTAGTATGAGCACACTGGGCATTCAGAGAGCATGAAACACCTACAGCTGCCAAGATTTTAAAGGCCTAAAGCACAGACCACTCTGGCTCCACACTGAATCTCCCTTAGACAGAGATGTATTTTCTTGACTTCTTAACCTGCTTTTACACGATGTACCTTATACCTTCACTTGGAGGAGAGTGCCTTACTGCTGCCTGGCAGCAGGGCCTAATACAGAACCCCGGTGCGATGCAGCCTAAAGCCTCCACGGCTGCTCCCAATCTAGTTACCCTATATCCACTGAGTCAAAACAGTACCAAAATTCCTCCGATTCCTCCAAGACCACCCTAGACTGAACCAGGGACTGAAGCGATGGCTCTCTCCTTACAGTTTCTGGTTCCCGGAGCTACATCCCTTAAGAATGATGGGCCTCCCCCAGACACAGGCACAGCAGGCCCCAAGACGAATCCCAGGATGTGACTCCCCTTCCTGGCCTTACCTTCCCAGCAGTGTGCCACATGGGAAAAAACCACCAGAGCTGCCACTGGAGCTGGATCCTGCTGCAGTCCTGCCACAACCACAACAGCCCCACTGCCTGGATACCTTGTCCAGAATTCTTGTTACTGGGACCACTGTGCCTCCAAACAGGTTTCAACCCTTCTCACCTCCTTTCTCCTCCTGCAGCAGCTCATGGAAATACTCCCCGGCCCCCATGGTTGCCAAGCTCCTAACAGCCCTCCCTTGGAGACCTCCCCGCACTGCACTGATGCTACCAGCTGACTTCTTTTGGGCCAGAGGTGGGAATGCTCCCCCCCTGACTAGCTTGCCCTCCTCAATACTGCTATCTCCCATCTCTCTCCCCCACACCCAGGGGAAAAACCCAGGGCTTAAATACTAGCGAACACTGTCACCCCTGGTGGAAGTAAGCAAGTATCACCACCTAGCAGACTAAGAAACAGCTGCCCTACCAGAAGAGGAGGACCTAACCTAAGCCAGGGTAGTAAGAACATCCTGTAAGGGGAGCTTACACTCTCCCCTCCCTTAAAAAAACAATTTCCTCCTGGAAATGGGGCAGAACAGCGCCTCCAAGAAGCCTCCACAGGCAGGGTAAGTATACGCACTCTGCACCCAGCCCAAAGCTATCTTGAGCACGCCTAAACCCCCACCCTCCTAACTCCCTACCTACTGCCAATTGGAGCAAGTTTGATCTAAACACCAAAATCAATAGAACATTTTTATTTTTTCATTCAAGATAAAACTTTTGGAAAACTTTTAAAAATATAAGCTGTTTCTTATTCTAGCCAGGCTGTCTCTGTACCTTATTAACCAACAACTGGAAACATTTTAGCATGCAGATTAAATCTGTAATTTGACCTTTTAAACTTACACACACACACACACACACACACACACACACACACACACACACACACACACACCAATCCATGACCGGTCTCACAACCATTCACCCACCATTCATATAGAGGTATTGCTTATATAAGTTGAAATGATTTTTCTTGGTTACTCCAATGGGAGCAACAATAACAACAAACTAGAAGAAGCATTTGTCAATGCCTAGTGTTTGCTTGCTGGCATTAGCATTGGAAGTGCAAGAGTGAGATGCAGAATAGGAATGGCAGTGAAGTATTGAACTGGCCCAGCCCCACCCCACCCTGCAGAGATGGACATATGGGGTGTTCCTTTGGGTTGTCGACCATAACACTCACGTCATTTCACCTCACCCTACCCTACATAAACTGACAAGTGTTGGTGTGCTTTAAGGGTGTTCAGGCTTTACACTCACCCCACTCCATAAGGAAATACGCTGAAATGGGTGCAGTATAGGAGAATGGGATGACCTTTGGGGTCGAAGAGTTCAAGGCACACCTCAATGCCTGGCGCTGGGGGTGGGGGTGGAATGGCGTGAGCATTACTGTCGACAATCCCAAGTCACATCCCTGATGCCCGTCAGTCCCTACACGCTAGAGCGTTGTGGTGGGGAACCCTAATGCCCAGGGAATTTTAGTATTTTCACTCCACGTTTTCAACATGGGCTTTTTGTGACCCTACCGCATGAACAGTGACACTATCATTTAAGCTAGCCGAAGGTGATTTTGCACAGCAACTCGTGCCATTTAGCGCCACAGGTGATGAAAACACATTTCGGGCAGGATGAAAATGACAGCCATACTGTTCAAGGAGGTGTAAAAAAATGGTAATGTTGAAAATCTGGAGTGAAAATATAAAACAAGCATTTGTCAATGCCGAATGTTTGCTTGCTGGCAGTGGTAATGTAGAAGTTACAGAGCTGCATAATAGGAATGGCAGTGAAGTATTGAACTGAAGCCAACCCACCACCACCCTGCGAAGTGACAGGCATTGGGGTGTGTGTTTGGGTAGATCAGGCATAATGGCCACGCCATTTCACCACACCCACCCTGCAGACACTGACAAGTGTCTCGCGGTGTTCCTTAGGGTCTTTGGTCTCTTATGTGCACTCCCATTTCATTAGGAACATATGGTGAGATGGTGAGCATAGGAGAATGGGGTGAACTTTGGGGCCAAAGAGTCCAAGGCATCCTCAGTGCCTCTCTCTGGCTGCAGGGGTGGAATGGTATGAGCATTACAGGCAAGAATCCCAAGTCACACCCCTGATGCCTGTCATTCTCTACAGGGTTGGGCATTATGGTTGGAAACCCTAATACCTCAGGCATTTGTTGGTATTTTGACTCCAAATTTTCAACATTTTTTTTTGTGACCCCACCTCATGAACAGGGGGAATATCAGTTTGTTAGCCGAAAGCTGCTTATGCACAGTGACTACAGCATTTAGCACCACAGGTGCAAAAACATTCCGAACAGGATGTAAAAAAATGACAGCTGTACTGTTCATGGGGAGGTGTAAAATGGCAATGTTGCAAATCTGCAGTAAAAATATTAAAAAAATGGTGAAGTCACGAGGGTACATAGAAACTGTGCACGCACACCCGTAATATAATTAGGTTGAGGATTTTTTACAGCAGATTGTCAACTCAGGCATTTGGGTGCCTCCGATCATGAGCAGTGTCACTGTGATTTTCTTTATCTGTGCTGAACAATGATTTCCCACAGCGACCACGCATCTCTGCGCTGAAAGTGTGAAAACACACTTCAGCCATGTTGTGAAAAATGACAGCTGTACTTTTCATAAGGAAGTGTGGAAAAATGCCCATGGTGAAAATCTGGACTGAAAATATTACAAAGTCATGAACTTACGAGGGTGCGTGGAAACTGTGCAATGCTCACTCGTAACAGTCATTTTATGGACTTTTGTCACCAAATTTTCAACATAGCCATTTTAAGACCTCGATCATGAACAGTGTAACTGATTTTCTTAATCTGTCCTAAACATTGCTTTACGCACACCAACAGCACCATTGTAGCTACATGTGCGAAAACACATTTTAGCGACATATGAAAATGGCAGCTGTTCTGTTCATAAGGAGTGTTGTAAAACGGTAATGTTGAAAATCTGGGAGAAAATATTAATTCAATAAACTTATTTGAGCATGCACAGGAACTGCACAATGCACGCCAGAAACAGTCATTTTAGAATTTTTCACCAAATTTTCAACATAGCCATTTTAAGACCTCTGCTCATGAATAGTATCACTGTGATTTTCTTAATGTGTCCCATACATTGATTTTGCACATCGACCGCCATTGTGCGCTACATGGTGAAACACATTTTGGGTAAGATGTGAAAAATGGCAGCTATTACTGCTCATAAGGAGGTGTGGTATAATGTTGAAAATCTGGAGTGAAAATATTTAAAATTTGCAAACTTACGAGCGTGTGTAGGAACTGCGCAATGCACCCTCGTAAAACAGTCATTTTTAGGAATTTTTTCACCAAATTTTCAACATAGCCATTTTAAGACCTCTGATCATGAACAGTGTCACTGTGATTTTCTTAATTTGTCCTGTACATTGATTTCGCACACGGACTGCACCATTGTAGTATGGAGTCACTTTGGGTGCAAATCCAGGATTCCAAGAATAGGATTCTTAGAATGGGAGTGGTGTACAGGCCAGGCCACCATCTCAGATGGAGGAGTTAGACAGGGAAATAGCAGGACAGATCAGGAGGACCTGTGAGAAGGGTAATGTGGTGATTGTGGGGGACTTCAACATGCCAGGAGTGGACTGGAGCACCCCAACAACCAGGAATAGAAGGGAGCAGCTACTGCTGGATGCCTTCCAGGACAGCTTCCTGCTGCAAATGGTCAGTGAACCAACCAGGTTAGGAAATACCCTTGACCTTGTGCTGGCAAATGGGGACTTTGTGAGAGAACTTACAGTGGAGGAACTGCTGTCAGGGAGTGACCACCACTCAGTATGGGTCATATTGGATATGGGTAAGGAAGGAGTGGAATCTGGCACAAGAGTGCTGGACTTCAGGAGGGCCGACTTTGGGAGGATGGGGAAGTGGTAAAAGGGTACCTGGCCAGAATTCAATCTAGTATGGATACTAACCAGAGGTGGGAGCTCATAAAGCTGGGGATAGTGGAGGCAACCAAAACATGCTGCAAAGCCCAGAGCAAGAAGGCTAGGGCTAAGAAACCGAGCTGGTTGAGCAAGGAGGTCATGGAAAAGGTAAGGAGGAAAAGAGCTCTTTAGGAAGTACAAGAAAACAGGAAGGGAGAGACAGAGAGGATACTTGATAGAATCGAAGGAGGTGACAAGGGCAGTAAGGGGCCAAAGCATCTATGGAACTCAGGCTGGCACAAGGCATTAAGAAGGGGGAGGAGGACTTCTTTAAGTACATCAGGGAGAAAAAGAGCTGTAAGGACCACATAGTAAGGATTAGGAAGGAGGGGGGTTGGGTGGAAGCAGGGTAAGATAAGGCGGAAGCACTAATGAATACTTCTGCTCAGTATTTACTAAAGAGAAGAGGGGGGTGACACCCAAGGTGGGAGAAATGGCAGAAGCAGGGGGGAAGTGGTGACAGATGGGAAATCATGGAGGGCAGAGTTCGAGAGGGTTTGAAGGCACTGAGGGTGGACAAGGTGCCAGGCCCAGATGGCATCCACCCCAGGGTACTGAAGGAGCTGGCAGAGGTCCTTGCAGGACCTTTGGCAGACCTATTTAATGCCTCACTACATTAGAGATATGTACCTCAGGACTGGAGGATGGCTCATGTGGTGCCCTCCACAAGACATGAATGCTGTCACTGTCCTTGGTGTTATTCGGGCCGAAGGTGATTTGTGTGATGACTGTGCAGTAACTGCGAAATCACTTCGGGCCGAATAACACCATGACCCCGATCATTCATGAGAAGGGGTCCCAAAACCCCATGTTGAAAATTTGGTGCAAAATTCCAAAAATGCCTGAGATATGCAATAAAGTTGAAAACCCTATCTAGCCCATTATACAGCTTACCGTATTTCCTCAGTTAGCGATGCGGCTTTGAAGAGTGCAGACGTGTTCCGGTCCACCGAGAGCGTCGCTCAAGCTCCGGAGGTAAGTATGGGGTGAGGGGTGTGGGAGGTAGGGTGCGATGGGTGGGTGCGGGTTGTGGGGGTCTGGGAGAAGCGCCCGTGGGACCGCTTTTATTTTGCAGGTTAAAAAACAAAAGACAATTGGGACGTTTCACGCTGGGGTGGGCTCCCAGCATGGTACAAGGACGGCTGGGGGGCCATGGAGCCGACAGGGGAATGGGCACCCCGCCATATGATCAGTTGCCACGCTGGAGTGGGCTCCCAGCGTGGCACCCATACCGGGTGGGGGTGAGGACAATGGAGCAGACGAGGATTGGGCACCCCGTCGGTTATTCTATCAGTTGCCATGCTGGGGTGGGCACGCAGGCATGGAAGGCTTGGGGAGGAACGCAGCACAAGCCGACGGGGATTGGGCACCCCACGGCTGTGTGTGTGCCGGGGAGGAGGGCAGCATGCGCACATGTGTGTGCGTGCATGTACATAGGGGGAGGCGCATGAGCAGGCGATATCTTATCGCTGCTCACTGAAGTGTAGCTCCTTTCAACTGTATGCCACTGCATTTTGGAGCTTGTCATAGACAGCTCCAGCATGCATTGGCTTACAGGGGCCGCGCCTGCCAACACACTGACTGAATTGGAGGAGGAGGTGACACCTCCGAAATCTCGGATGATGGCACCATGTTTCTTGCACATGCGTGCAAGCAAACATAAAAACACATGTATAAAAGTCCTCTCTTTCTTTGTTTTTTTAAAACATGAAACTTTATAGAGTCTCGGGAAGGGGGGCGGAGAAAAATAGCCTCAGTCCTGGATCTTCAATGGTGGTGTCTGCTCCTCCCCTGGGCACAGCACTTTAGGCCTAAAAGTCTTGTGTTTCTGAACTGTCTTTCTTTCAACCACCCAAAAGAACTGGGCAGCCCTGGCAATTCACTTTAGAATCACACAGTCATTCTTCCCTTTAAATAGCAGACCCATTGCCATGAGAAAAGTATATAGTCAGGATCAGATGATGTTTCTCCCTCAAAAGAATCCTTGGAAATAATATAATACTTCAAGTGGCAACCTGCTAGATCCTGCACCATGGCAAAGTGCTTAAAGAGGATCAACCTGTCCCAGGGTGTGGAGAAGCACAGAGAACGAGCCTTCTGAATAAGCACCTGGTCAGCTTTTCCTGGGGCTCCCGACCACTGTTGCAACTTCTGGAGCATGGCCCTAAAAACCCAATCTGCCCTCTTCTCCTCTATTATGTCCCAGAGTCTTTCTGGAATGTAAGGATACTCCACAGTGGGGTACTCCACATGGATAGTCTCCTCACCCACCTCTCAGCCTGTGACCACTACGGCAGATCTCTCACACTGGTGCGCCATGTAGCCCCCGGCTCCAACCACATCTGGGTTCGGTAAATGATATTTGAAGGGTCACTCCTCAATAAGCCATCCATCCTTTTCCTTAAGGCTTTGCTTTGCATCGCCAGGTGTGGGTTTGTATCAGGCAACTTTGTGGCAGACCGCAGATAAGGCCGTGGAATGGTTCTTTGGATCTCATGATCCGCAAACTGGTACCTTTGAAGTTGTCCTCCAGGGCAATGGAGCATTCACTTGCCCAGCCAGTTCATCTTCAGGTTCTTTCTTTACAACAGGCTGAGGGGTATAGGGTGGAGGAGCCTCAGCTTTAACAGTAACATTGGAATCACCATCTACAAGCAGGATCCCACGGGTGACCCTGAGCCCTGGGGTCCCCAGCTGACATCTGTAGACCCCTGCTTCTCCCTCTGCCATGTGGATAGTCAATGACCAGTGGGGTGGAACTGCACAGACAGCTATGCTCCATCTCCCCTCCCTCAGAGAACTCCTCCACAACTTCTATCTTTATATCTGGTGTGTCTCACTTTCGCTCCACAGCAGGTATTTCCAATTTTGCCTCTGCTCCCAGATCCAGGCTCCCTTGGGGGAGTAAGGAGGCTGTGCCCACCATGCGCTGATGGGGTAGGGCCAGGAGAAATGGAACGGCATGACTTCAAACAGTCCTCCACCGTAGCACTGGAACAAATAGAGCAAAGTGGCAGCTTTACTATCTCTCCACAATAGCTGCACCAGACATTTTTTTCTCACAGCCTTCCCTCTCCCTGCAGAATTCCACAACCACACCAGCACGGAGGCTGGCACAGTAGCATGGGGCTCCTCTGATGAAAATCCTTTTCTCATCCCTCTGATTTTTTTCTTAACACCTCTTCCAAATGCATCACTCTCTTTCCACCACACACTACAAAATGGTGTTCCCACTCTGCTCCTTTCCAGCTTGACTCAGAGCGGACCAATCACTGTAGCCATTCTGCCTCACATGACCCATCCTCAGGCGCAGGAGGTGCCAGAGAGTGACACATATACAGGGAGCTTGCCGCCATACTGCAACAGCCCACCAAACTGCGTTAACACAAGCAGACCTCACTGCCATGGTTGGACCCCTTCCCAGCTCCAGCTCCTCCACAATCAGCGGTGCCACAAATTTTCCATCCTAAAATTCAAAAGATCCCAGATGAGCCCCCACATCTGTATCCCCGTCATCTTGTGTCTAGGTCCTGGTGTTGAAGCGAGGGGGGCACAGACCTGAAACCTCCACTGGCATTCTTCACATAAATGGAGGGAACAAAAGGCCTCACCGACAGCTGTTTTCAAACACATGGCCTATTCTTAGCCTTGGGCAGAATTTCTGAGCCAGCAGCATCCCGCTAATCCTGAATAAGGGGGGAGGGGCTAGAACTTTACTAAAAAGGCAAGAATAAACATTGTGTAGGAGATTAGTTCATTGACCACACACAACAAAACTGTCACAGAAAACTTAAAATCCTTTATTTTGGATGTGAAATGACAGAGTCCAAAAGAATAAATTAAATGGAGCAGCTCCATGGGGCTGGCTGAGAGATTAGGTATGAGCACACACAGCATTCAGCGAGCATGAGAAACGTTCACAACTATCAAGATTTTAAAGGCCTAAAGCACAGACCATTCTGGCTCCACACTGAACCTCCCTTGGATAGAGATGTATTTTGATTGACTTCTTAACCTGCTTTTTACATGATGTACCTTTATACCGTCACTTGAAGGAGTGCCTTACTCTTCCCTGCCAGCCAGGCCTAATACAGGACCCCGGGGCAATGCAGCCTAAAGCCTCTGCAGCTGCTCCCAATCTAGTTACCCTACATCCAGAGTGTCAAAACAGTGCCAAGATTCCTCTGAACCCACCCTAGACTGAACCAGAGCCTGAAGTGAAGGCTCCCTCCTTACACAATTGCTGGTTCCTGGAGCCACGTCCTTAATGAGTCTGACGGGCCTGCCCCAGACACAGGCACGGCAGGCCCCAAGGCGAATCCCAGGACATTACTCCCCTTCCTGGCCTTACCTTCCTGGCAGTGTGCCACATGGGGGAAAACCACCGGAGCCGGATCCTGCTGCAGTCCTGCCACCACCACAACAGCCCCACTGCCTGAATACCCAGTCCAAGATTCTGGTTATCGGGACCACTGTGCCTCCACACACATTCCAACCCTTATCTTCTTCCTCTTCCTGCAGCAGCTAATGGAAATACTACCTGGTCCCAATGGCCACCAAGCTCCTAACAGCCCTCCTTGAGACCTCCCGCATCACACTGATGCTGTCAGTCGACTTTTGGGGCCGAGAGGGGAATGCCCCCAGCCACCTTGCCCTCCTCAATACTGCTGTCTCCCCATCTCTCTCCCACCCGGGGGAAAAACCCAGGGCTTAAATACTGGCAAACCCTGCCCCTGTTGGCAGTAAGCGGGTATCGCCACCTAGCTGACTAATAAACAGGGGTCGACCAGAAGAGGACCTAATCTAAGCAAGGGTAGTAAACCCACCTCGCAAGGGGGGGCTTACAATTGTAAACCTTTTGAAATTATTGCTCACTAGGGTAAAACAAACCTGTAAACAGAGAAATGTTTCCAAAATGTTTAATTTTAATTTAGAGTTTTCTCTTTCTTCACAGTAGTGAGGAACCACTAGGGAACAGCAATGCAGTTCAAATATGAAGCCAAATGTGGTATGGTTCCCAAAAAAACAGGAACAGAGTTTAGTTAACTGAAAAATTCCTTTTCTGTAAAAATATGCAGTTTGATTTTTGTTTTTATTCCAATTCCAGTCATTCTTTAAAGGCAGGATCTGCATTATAACAGTGTCCTTCTCCGGTTCCCGGAACCGATCAGGAACCAGAGAAACTGTAATTTATACAAAATCAGTTTGATAAATACCCTAACTAAAGCAAAGTATCGAAAAACCAACTTAGAACTTAAGAAAAACAACAAACTATAATAAACAGATAAAAACATTGTCTACAAGACTGGAGCTGTATTTTTTTTTTTTTTTTACAGTTTTTCTCTGCCTCTACATAGCTGGCAGGCAGCTCCAGACCTTCTCTCAGAGGGCTCGTCCTCCAAGCACTGCCACCTTAGATTCAGCCTTACTTCTGGTAATTCCCACATGGATCACCTCCCGTGGTGGGGTCGGAGAGAGGAGTGCCAGTCCCCCCCCCCCCCCAAGAGCACAATCCAGAAGTCGGGGAGGCTGATATAGGGGTGCATCTGGGCCATGATGGAGCCTGCCAGCTCCATTTTTCCACTTTTGTCCCCTCCCTCACTGCAGGCATGCAGACGCTCATGTGGAGGACTACATGCTGCTGCCCGCAATGCCCTCCCTTTGTGTCGCTCCCCTGTACTGCACTACCCCTCAGGCCTCCATCTGGGGCAGTCGTTTAGCAGAAAGTGGCAACCCACCCACCCGGAAGAGGAGAGCAGTCCCTCAGATACTCAGTCCATCTCCCTTCTCCACCCGGGCCAACCCCGGAAACCCGTGCTCGCACCCAAACATAAGTTCTAGTGTAGAGCAAGGTGTGGCATCCACGCCTCAACCATCAGTGCCACCAAGCCAGCCGACTGCAGCTGTACTTTGGGGCAACTGCTTTCTTCAACGGAGAAACAAATCTGATATTAAAATACTAGGGAGGCATGCAACCACACTGCAGAGTTTGACCCTGTATTTTAAATTCTGTAATTAGCATGAAGTTCTATCTTTGTGACATCACTCTTGGCCACAGGATGATACTTATGGCAAAGCACCATAGATGGATTCCTGGATTTGAATAATGACTACAAGATCTTCACCTTAGTGCTAGCCAAATGGTTGGGCACATTATTACCAACAATCATTGAGAAAGATCAAAATGAGTTCATTAGCTCCTGTCAAACACAGGATGATGTTAATCATACCATACATCTCCCCCAACACGTCACATGTCAAACATTAGGGGTGGGTGAATACCTTATTTTGAATAGTCAGCCAAATATTCATATTCAGGGCCCCAAATATTCAGGTATTCATTATTTGTGTACCTGTGGGGAAAAAAGAAGGAAAAACATGGATTGGGGTGAGTGAGCAAAGAATGTTTTTTCCTGAGGGGACAAGGAGGAGGCAGGCAATTATAGACTGGTGAACTTAACATTGGTGGTGGGTAAGCTCATGGAGAAACTGCTAAAGAAGAGAATCACTAGTTACCTGAAGCCAAAGGCCTACATGACTGGTGGTAACATGGGTTCACTGAGGGAAGGTCGTGTCAAACAAACTTGATTCAGTTCTTTGACTGGGTCACCAGGGTACTGGATTAGAGGGGGTCTGTAGATGTTGGGTACCTCAACTTCAAGAAGGCATTTGATTTTGTGCCGCACATGAGACTGCTACACAAAATGAGATGTCTGGGGCTGGGGCTGGTAGTGGTTAGGTGGGTGCAGAACTGGCTGGGGGCAGAAGGCAGATGGTAATTGCTAAAGGGGTACCTTCAAAGGAGGGTATGGTCACCAGTGGGGTGCCTCAGGGGTTGGTGCTGTGGCTACTCCTTTTTAATATATTTATAGGTGACATAAAGGAAGGGCTAGAGGGAAGGGTTTGCCTAATAGCAGACATGAATGTCTGCAATAGAGTGGATATGCTGGAAGGGGTTGAGAGTATGCGCAGGGATCTAAAGAAGCTGGAGGAATGGCCCAAGGAGTGGCAATTGTCCTTCAATACAAAAAAGTGCAAGATCATGCACCTAGGCAAGAATAACCAGGCTGCAGAGTATTGAATGGGTGGGCATGCCTAGAGGTTACTAAGCAGGAGAGGGATCTTGGTATAACCATTTTGTGGGACCAGAAGGTGACAAGGCAATGTGAGAAGGCGGTGTCAAGGGCCAATAAGATGCTAGGGTGTATTGGTAGGGGAATAACTTGCAGGAAGAGGAAGAGGAAGATCATAAAGTCCTTATACAGGCAACTGGTTAGGCCACATCTTGAGTATGGGGTCCAGTTCTGGAGTCAATACCTCAAGAAGGATGTGGATAGAGGAGCGCATCCAGAGGAGGGTGACAAAAATGCTGAAGGGCCTCAGTCAATTGTCATACGAGGAACAGCTGAAGGACCTAAACATATACTCCCTAGAACAAAGGAGGGAAGTAGCGTTATCCAGTGATGATAGTGATTAAAATGAGTGACTACAGAAACAGCAACTCAATTTTAGTGCTATCATCAAGAGCTACCCTGCAAGGGTAGTGATGGAACAGCAAGGAGAGCGGCGGAAGGGGAGGATAAGAAGGTGGAGAGGAGGAATCGGAAGGAGGGTTTAGGTAGGGAGGAGAGCCTGCTGCAGCTGAGCCAGACCTGTGTTGTGGTGGGAGAGGAGGATGGCTATGGTGCAGTAGATACTGCATTCGGGCCGGACCGGGGGAGAATATTTTACCGCTGCTTGCAGCTGCCCTTTATTTTTCCCGGACTGAGTTTTGCCCCCTCCTCGACATGCACCCCCCCGGAGTTGATCAGCTAAAAGCAGGAGGGTGCAGAGGGGGGCGCAGTCCCCTCCCCTGCAAAAACAGTAAGTGTTCCCGGAAGAGGGGTCACGGAGAACTGTACATTGCCGATATGCTTTTTGGCAATATACACGCCATAATAGCAATCTATTTTGAGATCGCTGTTATGACATGTAACCAAAGGGGGACATGATTGAGACCTTCAACTATATCAAGGGTATTAACAAGGTGCCAGTAGAAGACATCTTCCAGCTAACTGAGCAATCAAAAACAAGGGTCATGATTTGCAGATAGTAAGGGGGAGGTTCAAAGGAAACATTAGGAAATTCTACTTCATGGTAAGGGTCAACTGGAACAGACTCACTGAGGAGGTGGTGGGGCAAGAACTGTGAGGGGATTCAAGAGAGTGTGGGATAAGCACATGGGTCTTTTTGATCTTGGGGGTGGGAACGGGAGAAATTAGCAAAGTCCTAGCAGCTAGCTAGGCATACTAGGCAGACTGGGTGGGCCTGGCGATCCTTTTCTGCCGTCACATTCTATGTTTCTATGCATACACGTGTAACCCCTAGATGGCGCTATCCCAGGGTCTACTACCCCTGCCTGATTTGCCACTAATAGGTTGAGGGGCCTGGATCCGATGGCGGGTGCCTCCACCCAGAGGTCAGGGTTTGCAATAGTTAAACTAACTTGGTCACAGCCCTCTGGGACACTGCAACCCCCCTTTCTTCCCACTAGTGGCCCACACAGTATATCAGAATTACCTTCACACTTACAGTCACTTACACTTACCCCCAGGACTGGTTCAGGCACTGGGACCCACTATAAAATAAGAAGATACAGTGCAACAATCACAGTACAATACTTTAACATAGACAAATACCTCAGGCAGTATAGCTTTGCTGAAACAAGCAGCTCTGATTTATTTAGGGGGATACAACAAGGACAGGGGGAAATCAGGTTAATTGGCTTATCACTTTACTCATCTACCTATGGCTCTGTGCATAGGCCTACCCCTACTAGTTACTGTCCCTGGGTACCCAAGCCCTAGTGGCTAGTCCAAACCGTGGCAGCTGGTAGGGGCCCTTTCACACAGAGAAAAGAAAAATGAAACAGTCAGCAGTACAGTAATTCCATTTGGATTCAATGTGGCAATTCAACAGGGAGCAATCCTGATTTAGTACTCACGACCTCCAAACAAGATAGGGTCCTTCAACGTCAGCAGGGCTACTCTTGAGCTCCACGAGACTCCTCAC
Organism: Neoceratodus forsteri; assembly: GCA_016271365.2. Lineage (NCBI taxonomy): Eukaryota > Metazoa > Chordata > Ceratodontiformes > Ceratodontidae > Neoceratodus > Neoceratodus forsteri. The sequence continues at coordinate 838,023,672 of CM028136.1, read as the reverse complement.
ACATTTATATGACAAACTGCAACAGGCAAAAGTCCTTTAATGGCAGCAGGATTCACTCGAGCTACACAAGCCTCCTCACACATTTATATGGTAAACACTAACAGGCAAAAGTCCTTTAATGGCAGCAGGATTCACTCGAGCTACACAAGCCTCCTCACACATTTATATGGTAAACACTAACAGGCAAAAGTCCTTTAATGGCAGCAGGATTCACTTGAGCTACACAAGCCTCCTCACACATTTATATGGTAAAAAGAAAGTACATACCAGGCAGGCTGCTTCTCTATCCCGATCGCAATTACTGCACAATACCCGGGAGAACACACAGCAGATTCAGTTCCTGACAGACCGAGTGCAATTCAGCAATTTCTCCAGTCTTCTACAGGGTGAGCCTGGTTTCTACTCTTCAGATATCCTTTGATTCTCTTCACAGGACAGATTCAGTCCTAACAAGCAGTTACACAAGCTGCAGACCAGAACTCGGGGCCTTACACGTGTTTCCCCCGACTAAAACTGCACAATCGAAAAGCACAGGGTTCCTTCCTCTTCACTGCCAGAGCTCAACTGAAACTCCAGCAGACAAAACCGGCACTTCCTTTGAGTTCCTCCCAGTTCTTGGCTGGATTGGCTGTCACTCACAATAGACTGCCCCTGTTGGTCCAAAAAGGCGCCGAAGTCCAAACTACATCTCCCAGAGTCACTGCCCATACAATCCTCTTGTGGCTGGTTCAGATTACGAGTCTAAGTTCTGATTCGTCCAAGGCACCATTTTAGAGCTACCTTAACCCACACTGATTGGTCCAGTTCAGCAGTTCAAAACTAGAATGGGGAACTAGGCAAACAGTTCTGACTGCAAAGAAAGCAGGTTAGACAAACTGTATTTTCATTATTACTCTAAATGATTTCTGGCAAACAGTTACATCTTTCAGATAGGTTCCCTTTGCACTCCTAGTGACTGCAGAAATGGAGTGAATTGGCAGCAGCTCGAGTGGTACTCAAGCAGAAACACACAGTCCCCCCATACAAACTAATTATGTCTGCAAGCAGACAGCTCTTAAAGAGACAGTACCAGAGGCTCTAAAAACACTCACAGATAAATGGCTTAAACGCCAAACACCATTCAGGCTTGGAGCATTCAAGCAAGCTCCTGGAAGTCTTTTGGGAACCCCCATTTGCAGGGGGGTTACACACGAAAAATGCACTAGTCACACATATTCCTATTCGGGAAATACTGTCTGCAAAAAAAAAAAAAAAAAAAAAACACCCTACTCCCCAGCTCAATCCTTTAAAATACAACCCTCTTTACCCCCCCATCCTCTGCTACTTTCCAAATCCCACCCTCCTCCCCTGAGCAAACACAATTTCATGCTTCAAAAAAAAAAAACAAATTTCCACGATGGATGACCAGCACAACTCGCCAACCTCCACAGTTAGCTGCCATCTTTAACACTTTTTAATTTTCAAAACAGTCCACTCCCAAACTGATAGCACCTAACTGCCCTGTCCCCAAAGTACCCAGTTTGTCTTTTAACAGAGAAGGCCCCCTAGCGAGTGACAATTAAGGCAACCGACACAACCAGCCCTCCTCTATGGCTGGCCGCCTTCTATTGAATGAGCTTGCTTCACATAGTAAAACAGCTGATCATGTAATCAGCTGTTTTGCTATGCAGCAAGTGCAGGAGTGCTTCATTCAATAGTATGTGGCCAGCCGTGGAGGAGGGCAGGTTGTTGGTCAACTTGTCACCACTGGGAGCCTCTTTAAAAGACAAACTAGGTGCTGGGGGCAGTTGAGTGCTTCCAGGGTGGGGGGGATATCTTCTGATAATTGAAAAGTGCTGAAGATGGAGGCTGGCAGAATGTGCTAGTCATCCATCATGGAAGTTTTTATATTTTTGAAACATGAAACTGAGTGCGGGGAGGGTGTGATTGTAGCAGAGGGTGGGGGATGGAGGATTGTATTTTGAAGGACTGGGCTGGGGAGCAGGATGGGAGGGCAGTTTCATTTTTTTTATTACAAATAACATTTCGCAAATAGGAATAGGCACGAATAGTGCATTATTCGTGGTGTTCAGGGAAATACTAATCTTTATATTGGGTTTAGACTCTGAGAAGGCATTTGACGGGGGCATGGTCATTTCTGCCTGCCACTCTCCATAAAATGCAATTTCCAGACATATTTATAAATATTCTGCAGGAGGTATGAGGAACCACAAGCTTATGTGAAAATTAACTGCCAGCTGTCACAGACCTTCAGACTATATAAGGTATGTGACAGGCGTGCCCACTTTTGCACCTACTATTTGCTCTGCACCCTGAACCACTAGCCCAAGCAATAAGATTCCCACGATTGGAAGGCTTTGCCTGGAGTTCAGTGGACAAGCAGCTAGCCACGCCCACTTCCTGAGCTATATAAGCAGCTCCTCTCAGCCTCCTTCTGAAGCACATTTTTATTTGCAGCTGAAGGCTCTATCAAGTCTGTCCTCTGAGCTAGCTGGGGCCTACAGGGCCTCCCCCCTTGCTGCTCCTGCTTGTCTTTGCTGGATTTCTCTGTTTATTTTCCTGCTTCTGGTTTGTATTATGCCTTCGGCTGCATGTGTCTATTTTTGTCTTTGTTCCTGCTTTCTGTGTTTGTGTCTTTGGTTTTGTCTTTTTGGGGGGCTTTGTTTCTAAACTCCTAGGATGGGATATTCAAAAGGGTTGCACATGGCGTCACACTGTTGCAACCCACTGATGCGCCCCGGCGTGATATTCGAAAGGGGAAAGTGCATGGCACAAATCCCAATGTACCAGGGCACATCAGTAATGTATGCGTGCAAGTGGGGGGGGCGTGCACATGCATACTCCACACATCCCGATATTCAGCCCAGAATGTGCTGAGCCCATGCAGGCGCAACCCTTACTTGTGCCACACACAGCTGAACGAGGAAAAAAAATGAGCAACAGCTGGCCACCCACAGGTGAGTTGCCATATTGCAGGGTGCAGCACAGCAGCTGCCAGCTGTGGGTGGCCACCTGAGCTCTGGCAGCACCGTCCATCATGATAGCGGCCCCCCATGCCTGATCGCATGCGTATGTATTAATATAAACAGTCCAATATCCCTGGTGGACCAGTGGACCACCTTCAGCCTGATCGCGGGCATAAGTATTAAAATAAAGCTTTCCAAAGCATCCCTGGTGGTCCAGTGGACCGAATCCTGCCCGATCATGGGCATGAGTACAATATCCCTGGTGGTTGAGCGGTACCCCCTTCCCCACCTGCCCGCTGAGCCCCACCACCTCACTCCTCCCCCGGTCGGCGGCAGCACCCCACCCGCAAGCCGCCTAGCTGCCCGATGACTAACTGGCGATAGTAGGGCATATACTTGTTGTTCCACAGCATGTGCCAATGGGCATACAACGTGCATCACTACACAGTCCAGATGTGAATCCATTCACTTATCTGACTGTGTAGTACAGTATGGTCTGCATGCCCATTGGCTCACGCCAGAACCAATGGGCTACAGCCTACTGTACACAGTCAGTCGCTAGCGGCTGGGCAGCTTGTGGTGGGGGAGCTGCCGCCCCGCCAACTGGGGAAGAGGTGGCGGGCTCAGCAGGCAGGTGGGAAGGGGGGTACCGCTTGACCACCAGGGATCTGGGGATTTTTTTTATTGCACTCATGCCCGCAATCGGGCAGGATTCGGTCCACTGGACCACCAGGGATGCTTTGGAAAGCTTTATTTTAATACTTATGTCCGCAAACGGGCTGGAAGCGGTCCACTGGACCACCAGGGATATTGGACTGTCTAGTTTAATATTTATGCCCGCAAGCAGGCATTGGGGCATGTTGCCATGCTGTGCAGGGGGTGTGGGTCCCCGACGGCTGCAGTCTGGCAGGGCACCAGGCACAAGTCGCCAGGGATCGGCACACCTGCATGCAAATGGGGCCATAATGACATGCAAATGGCCCTATTTGCACCTTGCATGCATTATGGCCCCATTTGCATGTGCACTGCCACGCATTCCCCTGCTCCTCTCTGGCCACTTGCGCTGGTGCAGTGCCACTGTGACATGTGCTATGTGGATGGCCAATGGCGATATTCAATGGTGCTGTGCCATGGTGCAGCACCAGTATATATCACCCTGTCAGCACCCTGGCACATCCCAGTTTCACTGTGCCCTGGCTTGCGCCACAGCCTGGCACAGTCTGAGCATCCCACCCCTAGCATATTGCTCCAGAGCTCCTACTCCTTGCCTTCAGTTACTCACAACTCTCAAATTACTTGCAATCTAACTGTAATCATTCTGTGTGTTTCAGTTCAACCATAGCTGCCTCCATGTTGCATACTTAATTGTTTTTACCCGGCTCGGGCTTACTCTGAACCCTAGCTATGCAGTTCAATCATACATTCTCATTCTGCTTACCTCATTGCAGCAGTTTCACTGCAGTGCCTGTTGTACAGCTGCTTCAGAGCATTGTGCCTCCTTTTATTTTATGTTTATTGCAGTTTTATGACTCAGTGTACTCTATACAGATGTTGCTTCTATGTTCATGTACCTTGTTATACTCGAGGTCAGCTAAAGTTACTGCTGATGCTGTGACTTAGTTTCAATAACTGCATGTGGTCTTGCTCTTCCATCACCTTCTTGTTTTTCCTATGGCAGGGACTTGGAGGTGTTTGGGGAGTCGTTGCCCCATGTGGTAATTACTCTAAATCTTGTCTCTGCCCTGACAAATCCTTGGAGTATGTGTCACCTATTGGCTTTTTGGATGCCTGGCTGGCTTGCTCCACTACTCAGTGCTGTTTCACTGCTACTATGTTATGCAGACCTATGTGCAGGTCCACCTATTACTACTCTTGTTTACTGAACTACATGCAGGTTCACTATTGCTAACTAATCATTGCTCATGCCTAACACATTCCTCGGCTTCAGTCTCTGGGATGTCTGCTGCACTCAATCTGCTTTCGACCTTGCAAGGCCTTAGCACTCAGAGCTCATTACAGTTTCAGCGTATCAGTGCTCATTCAGCTGCTCACCAGCTTTTCAGCCCTCATTCAGTTTTTTGGGCATGCCAGCCATTCCATTCTGGCACAGGGTTCCTGCAGCAGACAGTCTCGCTCTGCATTTAGTCTGCATCTTGAGCATGCCCAACCTAGGGTGGGGTCATTCTCATCTGGCCCATAGCTGGGAATGTCCTCGCCCTGGACCCAGCTTTAGCTGTTTGCTACGCAACAGCAGCTCCTGGTGTAGAATTTAAGACTAGCTATGAAGGGTGGAAAAAGTTACCTCCTTTGGCTGTTGTGTTCCTCTATAACGGTTATCCATTGGCTTATTGGTTTCCCTAGCAAGACATCTTCACCGCATTCTCCATACAACTGCCTCTGGTTCACCTGGTTTGTGTTTAGGGGGAGTAAGCCAGGTGAGTGCCTAGCAGTCGTTGCTCTCCTCCTCACGCCTTGGTTGCACATATTGTTGCAGAGTTCTCTCACAACCTTCCACGGCATTCCCGCTAGAGGGATTGAGTGAGCCTTCCTCCAAATTGGAATATTTTCCATCTCCCTTTAATTGGGTTTTCCAAATTGCAGCTACAGAATCATCACTAAATAAAATATCCCCAAGCCTGGAGGGAAGCCAACCTAGGCCTTGGATCCCAGAGATTTCTTCCTCATAGGGTTTTTTTTCTCTCCTCCATTGCCTCCGGTCATAACTGTTAGTTAGCATAGTAGTGTCCCCTAGTTTCTTTAGGTAGGTTCTACTATTGGATGAAGGTGGATGGTGTCCCTGCCATTCCCTCTCTACTTAGAGGATCCCCTCATTCTCAACACAAACCATCAGTATCATGTCACGCAACCTGGTCATTTCATTATGTTATCACACTGTCTTATGCTTATCTACTACTATGTTACAGTTACTGATTGCTTATATGCTTCATACTTCATTCTTTTGGGGATCCCTCCTAAGGTACTTTTAGCCATGGGAATCATTCCAGATCACTCTGGGTAGAACCTCTTCGAGGGCTCCTTGCATTTGGTACCCCTACAAGATGGTATTTCCTCTGGAATAGAGTGTGAATGGTCAAAACCAAACTAACAGTTGCACAAGCATAACACTGTACTGGCTGCATAGGCCATTGAATACAGGGCTCTCAGTTACAAGGCAGACACCAAAAATTAGCTCTGTATGCAGATGACCTCTTGCTATATCTTACTTCCCTGGATACCTCTCTCCACCCCCCCCCCCCCCGAACATCCTCCATAAACTTGAAGAGTGTGTGGGCTTTAACTTAAAGAGCCATTGATGCCTCAAAAAAACTTTGAAAATATAATGACTATGTAAAATTCAGCTTGCATTCTGTATATATTCTATAGATTTCTCCTCCCAATTATTTTTTACTGAGGAAATTTGCATGAATACATTATCTGTATCCCTTAGAGTTCATCTGCCTCTATAGCTTACTCTACTTCAAGTCATAATCCTGTGTTATGACATCACAATCTGTTGCCATGGGAGTAACTGATGTCACAAGCAGTCCACTATGACCTCATGTAGGGAGAAAGCAGCAGGAACAAATAAACTCTTTAGGAGCAAAGATCCTGTTTTCATGCAGATGACCTCAGTAATAAATAATGAGCAGGAGAAACATAGAACTAATGTAAAATACAAGCTGGACAGTGTCTAAATATGTTTTGTTGAAGTTCTCCAGAAGACATCAAGTGCTCTTTAAATAACCTCAGAACTAAAGTACTTAGGGTAAATTATAACCCCAGGCAGGAAATAAAATAAAAATGTGACTTTTGCTGAGATTTACCATACTTGAGGGTGTTATCGGTCAGACCAGCATCAACTCTTCCCTCATGTTGGCTTTTCTTGCTGATCTGACAACAAAGCCCTGTTTCACTTTCCTTAATGCAAAGAATAAACTGTGTTCGTGTGAACATTCTACCTTGATTGAGATAGAGAGATAGAGAGATAGAGAGAGAGAGAGAGAGAGAGAGAGAGAGATACAGTAGATATATATATATATATATATATATATGAGAGAAAGATAGATATATAGACAGATATAGATACATATATTTGATAACCAGGTAAGGCCCATTGGGAACAATGTCTTGTCAGGGGCAACCTGGGAGTAATGGGGAGGTTAAGTGACTTGCTCGGGGCACACAGTATGTAAGTGGAGGCTGTGGAAATCAAACCCAGATCACTGGATGTAACAAATTCATTCATATCTCATTACTATAACCTCTAGGCTATACTGCCAGCCCCACTTTGGCACAGACACTTGTGGTAATTCCACGGAAAGAGGAATTTCAGCAATGGGATAGACCAATTTCCCAGTTCATCTTGCAGGAACTAAACAGGTGAAGTTTACCACCTTACAATTACCAAAGCCAAATGGGGGGGGGGTCTCGCTCTACCTAATTTAGAGCGATACCATCTGGTGACCCAACTTTGGATAGTCCTGTACTGGATATGCCCTCTACACTTTGCGCACTGAAAAATGGTAAAACTAGTGGAAGAGCTGTTACCCATGATGGGGTCAATCTTACAGCCCTTCAACACTTCCTTGAAATGTTTATCAACAAATTTCTATACCAAAACTACATTACAAATATGGTCCAGACTCTTCTGTCATCCCTGTCTGCTTCCTTACAGATTTCTCTTGCTACCTTTCTCATCTAATCCCACCTTTGTTCCCACCAGACTAGACCATACCTATAAAATGTGGGACAACAAGTATACCCCATCACACATTATGCTGGTGGTAGTTTCACATACATTTAAGAGCTTGTGCCTTAAATATGCTCTAAGGGCTTCAGACTCATTTAGACTACTAAGGTACAGCAATTTGTTGAAACGAGATGGGCTTTTGTTCCAAAGACAGGGACACACCAGTTATTATCCTACTGATATTATGGGGGTTGGATAGGGGTACACTTGGCCCTTTGATACTGAAACTGTACACTGCCCTTTCTGACTTCACACCCTAATCCACAGACTACATTAGAGCCAGATGGCAGGAGGACCTACTACATCAATATCTCTACCCAACAATGTGACACATACACCTCCCCCACACATAGTCCTACTTCCTCCCACATTGGGAAGGAGTTTTCCTGGAAATCTCTTATCCTTTTTCTCTGCACCCTGACCCTGCAGGTTCAATATAACCTACTGTGTGGAGCACAACGCTGGCATCAATGTGGAGTAACTAAGGCCACTCATTGTGCCCTATACTAAAACCTTACTGGGCCCAGCTCACATTGGAGCTCCAAAACATCTTTAATAATTCGGTAACCCATCAAAATGGCAACTGAACTTGAGCAACTCTGATATAAGTGACTCAAGTTCAGCGCTTGTTATGTGAGCTACCCTGAAAGGGTAGCGACGGGCAAACAGCAAGGCAACCGGAAGCACAGGACAGGGAATAGAAGAGGAAGGAAGGTATATGGAAAATAGTGTGGCGAGAGGCTGCCAAGCTGGCCATGTGGTGTGGAGGGTTCAGGGCTGGGGAGGAGCACAATATTTTGTGTTTTGCATGCGGGGGTTACAATTTTTTTTTTGTACAAGGTTCTCCTGCTCCCCAACATGCAGCTCCCTGGAGTTCAGAATCATTTAAGGGGGTGCGGGGGTGCAGCCCTCTGCATAATTAACATAGGAAACTTTTGTCTTCAATGGTGTTGCCTCGCTGGGAGTGTACATCACCAATTTGGTTTTTCGGCAATGTACACTCACTATAACTGCGATCGCTATTTGATGATCGTTATGACATGGAACCAATAATTTTCTTCACCTGATGGTGATGTATATGTTCTGTGATTTCCATAGGGGGGGTTCGTGACCACAGTACTCAAACTGCTAAAGATAAGTCTCCTCATGAAGTAAACGATTACCAAGTCCTGGTTGCAGCCAACCTCACCTTCCATTGGATTATGGCAGGACCTGATGAGGGATATTTATCATATGGAAAAATTGACTGCAAAGCTTAAACAGCCCCTCCCATGCTTTGAAATTATCTGATGCAGATGAGTAGTGTACATGGGCCTAGATATTCGAAGGGCCTGCGCCTGGCGCAACTGAACTGCACCAACGCAACCCTAGAACTGCACCCAGGTCAATATTCAAGAGTGGGAATTTCGCATCATAATTCCCAATGTGCTGGGGTGCAAAGATAATGTATGCGGCACATCTCCAGGGGGCATGCCCATGCATATACGGCACATCCCAATATTCAGCCCAGGATGTGCGGTGCATCTGCTGGCACAACCCAGAGATGTGCTGCATACCTGAGCTCAAACTCGAACCCGTAGAAAATTGGCTCAAGTGCTATCCACCCACTGGTGGGCCGCTGGATTGCAGTGCACAACACAGCAGCCGATGGCTGTGGGTGTCAACCCCAAACACCATGCACACGCACACACAATAGTCCTTGGTGGTCCAGTGGTCTCTCCTGCCCGCACTCTCTGATCACCATGATTTGAATAAAATAAATGTCCCTGATGGTCCAGTGATTCCCCACCCTGCCCCTACCTCCGATTGCTCATATATCTGAATTGGAATTCCTGGTAGTCTAGTGTCATCCCCCACCCTGCTGGTAACCCTCATCACCTGTATTTCTACCTAAAATACTTCCCAGTGGTCCAGTGGCACCCCCACCCCCCCACACACCGGGACTCCAGCCCACCCAGCGCTCCCCCGCGGGCAGCAAACCCAGTCGCATACCTCAGCGGCTGCCTGCCTAATGACAGCTTATAGTAGCAGCTGCAAGCCCATTGGTCCACACTGTGGACCAATGGACTTGCAGTGCATACTGTAATACTTATTCACACATATGTGAATGAAGGAGCTCTGGTATGCTGGGCACCTTGCTCAAATAAACTACAGCACTTCGTTGCTTAAAATCAAAACTAGAGTGCGAGTCTTTTTTCTTTTGTAGTTCTAGGAGGGAGGGAAAAATGGCCATCTAAACAAGAGCCTGGGCCTGTGGAAGTCCCTTGGGTCCTAGTGTCTGTCAGCAATGGATCCTAGTCCAGGCAGTGGACTGCCTTGGGGAGAGACGATGGCCCTTTGCCTGGACCCCTTGCCATGGCAGGGAAGCCATGGGGGTCACTGGTAGGTTACTGAGGCTAGAGAGGATTGCAAGACACAAGCCTGAACAGGGTATTTTATTTTCCTGGAATGACAACTATAGCCAGGGAGAAAAACCCCTACGGTAGAAACAAATAGAAAAAACTTCAACCCCTATTTAAATGCCTGCAGTGTGGGTGAGCTCCTAAAGTGGTACAGTAGAGAGTTCAAAATGTATTTATTTATTTGCATTTTGTTAACCAGGTGGGCCCACTGAGACGTGATGGGAAAATAATAGGGTCTGCACCAAGCCTCCATCTCCAGATTGTTTAATACGGGACCTTCAAAAATCCCTTGGTGGAGCCAGTCCAGGGCTGTAAAAGGCCAAGAGCTCTTTAAGGTAGCAGGCCCAGTCCTTGTAGGGTTTTGTAAGCTAACAAAGCAGTCTTGAAAGTGATGTGACACCTAACAGGTAACTAATGCAGGCTGCATAATACAGGCAAGATCCATGCAAGAAGCCCCCATGATCAATCTGGCTGCAGCAATCTGAGCTACAGTAGCTACAGGTGATGCACAAATGTTCCTGACAGCCATAGGTATAGAGCTGTATGACTTTGTTCATCCAGCAGATCTGGGTTTGATTCCAAGTTCCAACAAACTTCACTTGCATACTGTGCAACCCTGTGCAGGTTGTATAACCTCTCTGTGCTCCCTGGTCACCCCTGTGAATGGAGCTCAGGTCCATAGGGCCTTAGCTGCTTATCAAAACAATACAAAACAAGCATTTGTCAATGCCGAATGTTGTCATGCTGGCATTGGCAGTGGCAGAGGTGGAGAGGCATAGCACTGAGTTTGTTAATGTATCCAAAAGGTGATTTTGCACAGCGAGTACGCCACCGCGCGGCAGAGCCATGGAAACGTGTTTTGGACAGGCTGTGGAAAATGGCAGCTGGACTGTTGATAATGAGATGTGTACAAATGCCAGAGGTGAAAATGTGGCATGAAAATATTGCAGATTGACAGAGTTACAAGGGTGCATGGAAACTACGCAATGCACGCTTGCAACACAGTCATTGTCTGGACTTTCGCCACCAAATTTTCAACAGGCATTTTAGGACCTCTGCTGATGAATAGTGTTACCATCATTTCCTGAAAGTGTCCCAAAAAGTGATTTTGCACAGTTACCACACAATTCTGCATCGGACATGCGAAAACACATTTCAGCCAGCTGTACTGTTCATAAGGAGGTATGGAAAAACGGCAATGATTAACAGCTGGAGTGAAAGTATTGCAAATTCACGGAGTCACGAACATGCATGCAAACTGCACAATGCGCGCTTGTAAAATACTCATTTTATTGGCTTTCGTTCCTACATTTTCAACATAGGCATTTTAGGACATCTGCTAATGAACAGTGTTACTGCCATTTTCATAATGTGTCTCGAACACGAGCTTTCCACAGCGACCGTGCTATTGTGCACTGGAACTGTGAAAACAGATTTTGGTCTGGATGTGAAAAATGACAGCTGCACTGTTCATTAGGAGGTGTAGAACAATGGCACTGTTGAAAATGTGGAGTGAAAATATAAGTTTGCGAACTTACGAGCGTGTGTGCAAGCTGCACAACACACGCTCATAACAGTCATTTTATGGAGTATTGTCACCAAATTTTCAACACAGGCATTTTAGGACCTCTGCTCATGAATAGTGTCACTGTCATTTTCATAATGTGTCCCAAACAGTGATTTTGCAAAGCAACCGCACTATTCTGCGCCGGAAGTGCGAAAACACATTTTGGCAAGGATGTGAAAAATGACAGCTGTATGGTTCACAAGGTGTGGCAAAATGCCAATGTTGAGAATGTGGCATGAAAATATTGCAAATGCGCTAACTTACGAGTGTGCATTGTGCAGTTGCTACGCATGCTCGTAAAACAGTCTTTATGGAGTATTGTCATCAAATTTTCAACACAGGCATTTTATAACTTCTGCTCATGAACAGTGTCACTCATTTTCATCTCTGTCCTGAAAGGTGATTCTGCATAGTGACTACTAAATCACCTTCGGGACCAAATAATGCCATGACAGTGCAAGAATTCATGAGAAGGGTCCTAAACCCCATGTTGAAAATGGGGGGCCAAAATTCGCAAAAATGCCCGAGATATGCATTAAAGTTGAAAACCCCCTATTCATTCCATTATACAGCTTACCAGCATTTCTTCAGTTCGCGGTCGGCTTTGAAGAGTGCAGACGTGTTCTCGGTCCACCGACGATCACTGCGCTGGACTCTGCAGGTAAGTATGGGGTGGGAGAGTGAGGGGAGACAGGGTGCGCAGTGGGTGGGTGCAGGGGGCATCGAGACTACAAGGGACAGTTTTCATTTTACAGGAAAAAACAAATGGAAAAACTCATCGCGAGACAGTTTTTTTTTTTTTTTAGGATTTGCACGCTGGGGTGGGCTCAGTGTGCCACCTAACTGTTTGGGGGGGTTCTAGCCGATGGGAGATTGGGCACCCTTGTCAGCACACAACACTGGGGGAGTAATGCCAATGGGGATTGGGCAACCCACAGCATACAAAGAAAGCGGGGTGGAACTAAGGGGATTGGGCAGCCCTCAGCATTCAACAATTGTGGAGGTTATGCTGACAGGGAGTGGCCTCGCCAGCCACAAAGAAAGCGGAGGGTTAACCAACAGGGGATTGGGCACCTCAGTCGGCAGTACTTAGGTACACTACGGCTAACCATGGTTATATCGGTAAAGACAGAAGAAAAGGACCGCCGCGTATGACAAGCTTTACCAGATTGCAGCAGACCTTTTCTTATATGTGCTTGCCACATTATGTACGCATGGTGGCGCCGCATGCAGGCTGATTGGGAATGCGACGCACCTACTGGTGCGCGGCCTCTGCATTTCTGCCCAACAGCGACCACGCCTCCAAAGATGCACTGTCCCACAATGTTGGCTGCGCAAGCGCCAACATAAAAATTATGGTCACTACATATATACTCGCTATACTGAGCTGGCAGCACAGCTAAGAGTATTATGTAAGACTCTCATTCTGTGAACAGTGCCTCATGCACAGCTGCCCTGGAAACTAACATATTTGAGGAAACTGTTTGAATACTTTATTATTAATCAATCTCAGTCAATAATATTGTATTACTACTGCTGAGACCACTGTTACACTAGAAAGAGTGGTCTCACATTCTTGGGGAATCAGAGCAGCTCACTTTCTGTTTGCGGTTCTCATACCCAAGGAATGCGCATAAGACCAGTATTAGAACCATAAGAGTGGTCTCAGCAGTGGTACCAACATACAAACAATACTATCTCTGGGTAGTTTAACCTTCTGTGGGATACTAGGCAGGGGTGTCATCTGTCTGTTGCTTGCATTGGTAACTGAACCCCTTGCAACTGCAGTTCATCAACATGAGGACAGAAAGAGCACAGTAAAAGCAGGACAGGAACATAACCTTGCATTATATGTAGATGCTGTTCTCTTATTTATGAATACCAAGAGGCTTTCCCAGCAGTGCTTAGACTTTTAAATCATTTTGGTCATCTTTCAGGGTATGAAATATAACCCTCCCCATGTGTGGGAGCTTACCTTATAGGGTCCTTGGGGTCCCTGATGCTTGGACCGCCACTACTGAAAGTCACTGTGCCTTTACCTGGTCCCCATAGACATACAGGAGACCAGACAGTTACAAGTGGAGCAGCATGTTTGTGCCCCCAGAACTTCTGATGTAGCACCACCAGGTGTTCTTCTGGTTGTAGTGCTCTCACCATGCACCAAGGGATGTTACTAGTCCAAAGTCAGGCAGAGGGGCTGGGAAACTAAATGAACCCCACCACCAGGCATATACTGAATCATGCCCAGAAGCTGTCAGCAAGGAACCTAAGTAAGATAAAAACAAAACATGGCCAAAGCCATGAAAATTGACTCCAGGTCTATAGAACAGTCAGCATTACTTCATTGCTACTGAGTTGACAGTTCATCTCTGAACACAACAGCAATGATTTTGAACTACGGAGTTCAGTGATTTTTCTAGCCGGGTAGACAATGTATTATCTGCCCTTTATCAAATATTTTCCAATATACTTTCGGTATAAACAGACACAAGGCTTACCTCAGCTCTACTGGATATACCGCAGACAAGGCCCTTTTGTCAGTACACTACGGTCAGATATTCAAAAGGGTTGCGATGGCATAACAGTGTTGCACCATGCACACCCATTGATGCGCCTGCTGAGATATTCAAATGGGAATTGTCCCTGGCACAAATCCCGATGCACCAGAGTGCATCAGTAATGTAAGCGGTGCAGCTGGGGGGGCATGCCCATACATACTCTGCACATCCCGATGTTCAGCCCAGGATATGCCGAGTTCAGGCATGCACATCCCCTACGTGCGGCGCACAAAGTTGACCCCCCCCAAAAAAGGAACGGTTAGCCACCCACAAGTGAGCTGCCATATTGCATGGCGTAACACGGCAGCTGCCACCTGTGGGTGGCCACCTGAGCTCCGCTGCACCCCTGTGGCAGCGCCCATGCCTGATCACAGTCATCTGTTCAAATAATCACGTCCAATATCCCTGGTGGTCCAGTAGACCGCTGTCAGCCCGATCGCGGGCTTAAGTATAAATAATATGATATCCTATATCCCTGGTGGTCCAGTGGACCGCTGTCAGTCAGATCGCGGGCTTAAGTATGAGTAATATGATTTCCAATATCTCTGGTGGTCCAGTGGACTGCTGTCAGCCCGATCGCAGGCTTTTGTAATAAAAAAAGAATTATGTCCACTATCCCTGGTGGTCTAGCGGTACCCTCTCTCACTCGGGCCTGCCTTATCAGCTCCGCTAACTGACATCGTAGGCTGTATTCCGTGTCCACAGCATGAGCCAATGGGCATGCAGCCTCATACTGACGACATTCCAGATATGTGAATAGATCCATTCACATATCTGAATGTTAGTATGGTACAGGCTGCACACCCTTTGGCTCTGCTGTGACCAATGGGCGACAGCCCTACCTATGGTGTCAGTCGGCGGGCGGGCGGTCGGCAGGCGGTGGGTGTTGCCGCCTGCCACCGACCTGGGGGAGCGGGGCGGTGGGGCTCATTGTGGGGTGGGGAGGGGGTACCACTAGACCACCAGGGATATTGAACGTATTTCTTTTTTTATTACAAAAGCCCACAATCGGGCTGACAACGGTCCACTGGACCACCAGGAATATAGGATACCATATCATTCCTACTTAAGCCCGTGATCGGGCTGACAGCAGTCCACTGGACCACCAGGGATATTGGAAATCATTTTATTTATACTGAAGCCCACGATCGGGCAGTGAGGCACATTGCTGTGCTGGGCAGGGGGTGTCAGTCCCCAACGGCTGCTGCCTGGCAGGGTGCCAGGCACAAGCCACCGGAGTTCGGCGCACCTGCATGCAAATGGTGCCATAATGACATGCAAATAGCCCCATTTGTGCCTTGCATACATTATGGCCCCATTTGCATGTGCACTCTTGAATATCGCAGTTGCTGCATATAGTGCAACAGAACTTGCACTAGCGCATCCCCCTGCTCCACTCTGGCCACTTGTGCTGGTGCAGTGCCACTGCGCCATGCACACTGCGGGTGGCCAGGGTGCAATATTCAACTATGCTGTGCCATGGCGCAGCTCTGTTGAATTTCGCCCAGCTGCGCCTGGCCCCTGCACAGCCAAGTTGTGCTGTGCCCAGCTTGCACCACAGCCTGGTGCAGTTTGAATATCTGGGCCTACTTGTCTATGTGCAGGAGAGTATGAATGGGGCAGGGTACAATAGCAAGGAAGCTAAACTGTCAAGTGTATGTCAGTGCTTGAAATGTGTTACAGAATTAACCACGCATATCACAGTTAGCAAAAAAATTATTTACTCACTATAAGTAACAAGCATTTGTCATTGCGGAAGTTCACCACTGGTATAGAAGCCCTGGGGGTTGTAGATGCGCTGTGGTGCACTTTTGTGGTTATGTATATTACTGCATGCCCCAGGTGGGTTGTGAGGCACGGGGCGCAGCTAAATGCCATCAACCACCTGGGAAGTGGGGGCCAGTTGATCCAATGGTATCACACATGGTGAAGTCATGAGTGATGTCATCAGGTCAATTGGCATGAGAACAAAAGACATCAACAATATTTCCAGTAGGGGGTAGCATATTCCACTTATGCCATACCTCCAAAAAAGTAAAAAAAAAAAAAAAGAATTTCCTGCCATTTTTGACAGATTATAAAAAAATCTAAATGGTATCTATAAATGAAATACCACTCATTTTGTAGCTATTTTAGTGCTGAACAACTTTTGTGCTCAAAGTACCATGCAATCACATTTTGTTTTAGTTATTTGCTTTTGTATGTTGCAAAAGTGAAAAAAAAAGAATTTTCTGCTGTTTTTTGCTAGCTATAAAAAATAAAAGGTAGCTATATATGAAACACCACTCATTATATAGATATCTGTGTTGAACTTTGTGCTCACAGTACCATGCTATCATTTTCATTTTACAGTTATTCACATTTGAATATGGTTAGTACTGCCGTTATACATGTGTAAAAGAGGGTTTAAGTGTCCTTTAACATAGTGTGTGTGTGTGTGTGTGTGTGTGTGGGTGTTTCCCCACCCCAAACACACACACAGGAGATCGATGAACAACTCAGGGCTGTTCCTGAATAGTTGAAATTCCTAGGCATCTTGAAAACATCAGCTGTGTCTGCTGGCCTGCATACATCAAAGGAAAGAGCTGATCCATGATTGGGTAGGTTTTCCTTTTCAACTAGAGAATGCATCAGCCCAGAAGTCCAAAACTGCCATGCTCACCCTGCCTGATGGTTGGTCATGCCCCTTTAAGACAGATCTGCATTAGAGGTCAGTGTCACACCTCTCAAAACCAACTATTATAACCAAATGTTTGCTGCATGCACACTGCATAGCAAACAAAAATATAAAACATTTTTGCAACTCACAGTACAGGAGCAGGCATGTCATAGAGATAGCAAAGCTTCCCAGAGAGAGGGTGAATGATTTCTGACCAGAATCCCCA
Source organism: Neoceratodus forsteri (assembly GCA_016271365.2). Classification (NCBI taxonomy): domain Eukaryota; kingdom Metazoa; phylum Chordata; order Ceratodontiformes; family Ceratodontidae; genus Neoceratodus; species Neoceratodus forsteri. The sequence continues at coordinate 838,006,544 of CM028136.1, read as the reverse complement.
AAGGTATATAGTAATAAGATGGCTAGCTGTCAGCACTTTTTTTTTTCCATTCACACTGTTGGAATTGATGAGGAGAGAAGGTAGTTTCTTGTTGGATCCGGTAAATATAAGTTTCAAGTACTCAATAGGTCATCACACCTTATAGTGGAAGGTTTATCTAGTCATTGTCTGTTTTAGCACCAAACTGCAATTTTAATCAGCAGTAAATGAAACAAGCATTTGTCAATGCCGAATGTTTGCTTGCTGGCATTGGCAGTGTAGAAGTTACAGAGCTGCGTAATAGGAATGGCAGTGAAGTATTGAACTGAAGCCAACCCCACCACCACCCTGCAGAGAGTGACAGGCATTGGGGTATGCCTTTGGGTTGTCAGTCATAACGGCCACACCATTTCACCACACCCCACCCTGCAGACACTGACAAGTGTCAGTGTGCCTTGGGGTCTTTGGCCCTTATGCGCACCCCATTCCATCAGGAAATACAGTGAGATGGGTGCTGTATAGGAGAATGGGGTGAACTTTGGGGCCAAAGAGTCCAAGGCATACCTCGATGCCTCTCACTGGCTGCAGGTTGTGGAATGGTATGAGCATTGCAGGCAAGAATCCCAAGTCACATCCCTGATGCCTGTCATTCTCTATGGGGTTGGGCGTTATGGTTGGAAACTGTAATACCTCAAGCATTCATTGGTATTTTCACTCCAAATTTTCAACATTTTTTTTTGTGACCCCACCTCATAAACAGTGGCAATATCAGTTTGTTAGCCCAAAGCTGCTTATGCACAGCGACTACGGCATTTAGCACCACAGGTGCAAGCACATTCCGAACAGAATGTAAAAAATGACAGCTGTACTGTTCATGGGGAGGTGTAAAAAATGGCAATGTTGCAAATCTGTAGTAAAAATATTAAAAAAACTGGTGAAGTCACGAGCGTGCATAGAAACTGTGCAACGCACACCCGTAATGTAATTAGTTTGGGAATTTTTTACAGTAGATTGTCAGAGGCATTTTGGGACCTCCGATCATGAACAGTGTCACTGATTTTCTTTCTGTCCCGAACAATGATTTCCCACAGTGACCACGCATCTCTGCGCTGAAAGTGTGAAAACACATTTCAGCCATGTTGTGAAAAATGACAGCTGTACTGTTCATAAGGAAGTGTGAAAAAATGGCACTGGTAAAAATCTGGACTGAAAATATTACAAAGTCATGAACTTATGAGGGTGCGTGGAAACTGTGCAATGCTCACTCGTAACAGTCATTTTATGGACTTTATCACCAAATTTTCAACATAGCCATTTTAAGACCTCTGCTCATGAACAGTGTAACTGTGATTTTCTTAATCTGTCCCAAACATTCCTTTTGCACACTGACTGCACCATTGTACGCACCATGTCTTGAAATCAATTTTAGGCGACATGTGAAAAATGGCAGCTGTACTGTTCATAAGGAAGTGTTATAAATGGCAATGTTGAAAATCTGGAGTGAAAATATTGAAAATTCGCAAACTTACGAGCGTGTGTAGGAACTGCGCAACGCACGCTCGTCAAAACAGTCATTTTAGGGATTTTCCACCAGATTTTCAACATAGCCATTTTAAGACCTCTGCTCATGAACAGTGTCACTGTGATTTTCTTCATTTGTTCCATACATTGATTTCGCTACAAGACTGGCCATTATCGCTACATGGCGGAAACCGTTTTGGGTGAGATGTGAAAAATGACAGCTGTACTACTGATAAGAAGGTATGGTAAAATGGCAATGTTGAAAATCTGGAGTGAAAATATTGAAAATTCGCAAACTTACGAGCCTGCGTAGGAACTGCGCAACGCACGCTCGTAAAAGTCATTTTTTGGAATTTTTCCACTAAATTTTCAAAATAGGCTTCTTGAGAGCCCACTTTATGAACGCTGGCAGTGTCATTTTGTTAACCAGGCCCTAAAGGTGATTTTGCACAGTGACTGCGAAATCACCCTTCGGGCCTGAATAACGCCATGACAGTGACATCATTCATGAGAAAGGGTCCCAAAAACCCCATGTTGAAAATCTGGTGCAAGAATTCCAAAAAATGCCTGAGATATGCAACAAAGTTGAAAAAAACCCTATATCCCACTATACAGCTTACCGGCATTTCCTCAGTTCGCGGTCGACTTTCAAGAGTGCAGACATGTTCCCGAGTCCACGAAGATGATGGCAGCCTGAGGTCCGGAGGTAAGTAAGGGGTGAGGGGGTGTGGGAGGCAGGTCACAGTGGGTGGATGTGGGTTGTGGGAGGGGGCAGGAGAGCGCCGAGGACAGTTTTAATTTTCAGGGTTTTTTTTTTTATCAAAATGGCAGGGCGTTTGTCACGCGCAATTGAAACTTCCCAGCGTGCGCTGAGATATTAACTGGTTGAGGCGTGGGCCTCTGTCAGCCATAGCATCAGTTGCCACGCTGGGGTGGGCTACCAGCGTGGCACCCTACCTCGGGGGAGACAGTGGAGCCGGCCGAGGATTGGGCACCTCAAGTCGTATACCATAACTTGCCATGGGGTGGGCATGGCGTGGCATGTGGAACTTTGGGACAGCAGACAGCAGACAGATTGGGCACCCCTGGCCGGCTATACAGTGTGTGCATGGGGGGCAGCACGCAGTATGTGAGCTTGTGTTTGTGTGTGTAGGGGGAGCTGTGCATGAGCAGGTGATATCCAATCGCTGCTCACTGAAGCGTAGCTCCCCCTTTCAACTGTACTCCACTGCATTTTGGAGCTGTCATAGACAGCTCCAGCATGCATTGGAGGACTGGGGCCACGCCTGCCAACACACTGAATTGGAAGAGGGGGTGACACCTCCGAAAACTCGGATGATGGCACTATGTTTCTTGCACATGCGTGCAAGCAAACAAAAACTGAATCCAAAATATTTTACCCAACAGGATCACTCACTACAAGCATCAAGAAACCCCTCCCACGACGGAGGCAAGTACTCACATTTCTGGTGGTGGGTCCCACTTCCTCAGAGCATTCTAAGGAGTACAAATGATGTGGCAGGAGCAGCATTTGTCAGATTTTGCCAGCACTGCCTACGGACAGATCTGCATCAGAGTAAGTGACATCAGAGGATGGAGCCATTTGTTTTGAGGGATCAAGCGAAGACAGCTTACAAAAATAAAGTGGATTAAAACATAGGCCTAATTTTAGATAAAATATACTTCACTGGTTCAGCAGGCAACTAACTATGGAGTAACTGCTGCAGTTGATTGGTTGGTTGATTGGTTAGTTGTAGTGGATACTTGTAACATAGTTTAGTCCTTGTGCAACTGAACTGGGTGAGGTGCTAAGTACTGTCTAACTCGCTACTATTGGTGCATAATGCTGGCAGAAGTCAAAGGACTGGGATCACTGGTGGGATGTGATGTGCATGTCTGGCATTTCACGCTCTCTGTTCTAAAGGACTGCCACACTTTTGGGTACTGGAGGCAAGGGAACACTCTTGAGGAGGGCTCAAACCAAAAGGTGTTGCAGGACCACCAGTCCCTTAGGCTAAAGGCCCTAGTCAAAGATGTAGACATAAACAGAACTATCAGAACATCATCTTTCATTAAAGAGAGGAAGGTCAAGGAGTTGAACAACCAGTGAAAAACAAAGGAAGAGCCACCGTCACATCCCAACTCGTCTAGCAGAATGGAACAAGCTAAAAAGCTCTGACTACTTTTATAACCTTCAGCATCATCCTAAAGGTGGAAGAGTGACCTGCAGGGTGCTGCAGGGCTCGTACTGAGACTGGTCCTCTTTAATGTCTTCATAAGGGACATTTCAGAAGAACAGGAAGTGAAGGTATGCTTTTTTGCAGATACCAAAATCTGTAATAGGGTGGGCACTCAGGAGGGGGTGAAGCTGAATGCGCAGAGATCTTGTGAAACTAGAGGAGTGGTCAAGATAATGGCAATTGGGGTTCAATGCCAAAAAGTGCAAACTCATGCAGCTAAGGCATAGGAACAAAGTGGATGAGTACATGATGGGGAGGAGGGCTACTGGCAGTCACTAAACAGGAAAGGGATCTTGGGTTTATCATAACTGATGACCTCAAAGTGGTAGGGCAGTATGTCAAAGCAATAGGTAAGGCTAGTGCGATGCTAAGGTGCACAAGGAAGGGTATCTCCTGCAGGAGGAGGGAGGTGGTGAGATCCCACCTGGAGTACTGTTTCCAGTTTGAGAGGCCACAGCTCAGAAAGGACATACACTGAGTGGAGCAGTCCAGAGGCAACTAAAATGGTGCAGGGGTTGTACGAGAAGTCCTACAGAGAAAGACTAAGGGATCTCGATATGTACACCCTGGAAAAGGAGAACAAAGTGGGGCAGAGACCTACAGGTACCTCTCAGAGGTAAACAGGGTGCAGGAGGGGAGTCTTTCAAATGTGAACAAGCACCAGGACCAAGGGGCATGTGATGAAGCTGGAATGGGGGGATTTAAGAGGGATGTGAGGAAGTACTGCTTCACTGAAAGGGTGGTAGATGCCTGGAATAAATTACCAGCAGAAGTAGTGGTGGCAAAAACAATTGCAACATGCATTGGATAGACAGGGAGGAGGAAGGGTCACCGGAGACAAGTTAGGGTCTGCGGAGACAGATAAGCCAGGGAAAATCTGGGAAGACTGGGTGGGCCAAGTGATCCTTTTCTACTGACAAATTCTATGTTGCTATGTTTCAGCACAGAGAGGAAAAATTTCTGTTACAGAGGAAACCTCGGCAGGCTTTAGGCTGCCATCACTCCAGACTTAAAATAATACTATTAATAACCCCAAACTAGCTGGACCTGTGACTCACTGATGCAAAGCTAGACAGTAAGAGAGCTTCTTTTGTCTCTAAACTTCCACCCCACAAAAGTGCTACAGGGCTTAGTCTGAAACCAAAGGAGTCCCCAGGTAAAGAGGCTCCACCCTCCAGAGGTGCAAGTGGGCTGAACCAGGTTGCCAAAGGAATGTTGAGATTACAGAAAAATCTCAAAGAAAAGGACAAGACTTTAAACAGCTGCTTCAGACCTAGCAGACCTAATACTCTCTCCCCTGAACAAGCCTCAGTGATAGAAGAAAAAACTCAGCCCTTGAGGGGCTCAGTTTGTTGTAGTAAAAATCCATAGGGGCAAAAGCATACTGCACCCTTCAGAGACTGTTAAGACATGATCCCGATTGTCATTGGAGCGTGTGCCAGATTACCATTGAGTGTATGCCTGATTAAGGATGTGTTTGCCAGAGTTGTAGTTAAAGCAATACCGGCAGGCATGTAGTAGGATGGGGCGGGTAAAGTTGAGCCCTGAAGATAGGCCTGGACAACTGCCTGGTTAATCTGGAGGATATAGTTTAGAAGCAGTGAAACAGACCCAAAACACAAGATGTGAAGCATGCCACAGCAACAGTCAGCTCAGAAAGAAAACACTAGAACCGCCCGGTGGCACTGAGGGCTGAGGTGCTGGACACCACACCTCGTGCCACACTCACCCAAGTTCGGAACGAGCTTGGGCAGGGGTTGGCAGGAGGGAGAGGAGAGGACTGAGCGTCTCGACGGACAGCCTCCCTCTCCTGGAGGAGGGTCAGGAATTGTCCGCATACCAGCAGCTCCGTAGAGATTGGGGGCGCTAGCACACAGACAGTACAAGTAGTGTGGCTGACACTGCTTGGTGTTGCCATGTGCATGGCGTCAGGGTGCCCACACAAGGAGGGGAGGGAACGTAAGGGGACCAGAAAATGGAAACACCTGGCTCTGCGGGTAGCTGACGGCACCTGGACCCCATGCCCACTGCCGGATCCATTTCACCTGGCCTCCTCGTATCCTCCACTTGGACCCTCACCCAGAGCCAGGGTCTGACTTTGAAGAGCGCCAAAGAGGAGGGGTGGCCCCACCCCAGAGGGGTTAAGCTGGGGTTACTGGCTGCGGGGGAGAGAGAGGCTTGGGGCCAAGAGGACCTCAGACAGAGCAAGATCAGGCAGGATGCCCAAGAGAGGCTCCACAGGCCGTGACCAGAGCAAAGCCAACCTTTGTGGGCATACAGTGGAGGAAAATACCCCCATGCTCCCCAAGACAAGAGACAGCAGTGGGAATTGGAGACAGCAGAGCTGGTGGCAGCAAGCAGCTAAAAAAAGAGGGGAGTGAATGAGGAAACCAGGGCTTAGCAGTGGTAGGCAGGGGATACCAATTCAAGTAGCATGATGAGCACCATCATACACTGTTGGGAACAACGTCCTGGCAGTCCAACAGCCAGCCCAAGGAAGCTCAAGATAAGAGGGCAGAAAGTCCAAGTAGGATAGTCAGAAAGGACTACAAATCAGCGATGCTGAGTTGCAGCCATGTAGCAGGTAAGGCAAAAGGATGGGAGGGTAGGAGGCAGTGAGCCGACAGCCATGTGGCTGCAAGCAAAGTAGTGAGTATCTAAAAGACACTTGGCGAATGCATGCCCATGTAGAGCTCATTAGGGGCATGGTTAGTGTCACCCTTGCCCAACAAACCCCAAGCCCAGCCTTGCAAATCCCTGAACAATTTATTCACCCACCAACTGCATTAGGAAAGGAGAATATCTGGCATCTGGAAATACAAATGTACAGGGATTTAGAAAAACTTGTTGAAAATTATACTCCAGTCTTAGCTAAAATCACCAATGGCCTGGATCGATGGGACTCTCCTGTTCACTTATAGCTAGAATTATTATGTAATGCCCCAAAGATGGGGCATCCCAGAAAAATAAGTTAAATAAATCAATATGGGGTTTACAGGTACCCAGGGTGCCTGCAGAGGTGTGGTCAGCAGGGTACAATGATAAAGGGGCCCTTCTTAAGTGAATTTCCCCTCCCTATAATGGGGAAACTGTAAAATAAGGAAAAGTGCCCTGTGCACTTTACAGTTGTAACCCCCAGGGGCCACTATCCCAAGGGCTACTACCCCTGCCTGCTTCGGCCACTAGAAGGTTGAGGGGCCTGGATCTAATGGCGGGTGCCTCCACCAGAGGTTGGGGTTGGAACAGTCAAACATGACTTGGTCATAGCCCTCTGGGTCATTGCAACCCGTTTTCCTTCCGCTAGTGGCCCATGAACACTTCTCACCCAATCGTTATGACTTACACTTACCCAAAAGTGGAATGACCAACTTGGTGTCGAGGACCCCCTGTAAAATAAGATACAGTGACAATAACCCATGCACAAGAGGTGAGCACAAATACAGTTCAGACAGTGTACCTTGCAAACAACAAATCTGATTTATTGAAGGGGAAGTAACAAAGGTGGAGGAAATCAGGTTGATTAGCTTAACACTACTATATCAGGGCACTGTGCACAGGCCAGACCTATAAGTCACTGTCTCTGGGTACCCAGGCAATAAAAGGCTAGCCTATTTGGTGCAGCTGGTTGGGGCCCTGATGGAGAAAACAAGTATTCAAGACCCAAATTGGTTAATCAGAGCCAGCAGGCTCAGTTCATGCACCCATGGAGGCGACCAGACAGATCTTGCCCTTGCTATAAACATCTAACAGGGAGCTACCCTGATTTAGTACTCATGACTCCTGCAGAAAGATCCCTCTCACAGCACTTGCAGGACATGGCCTGTAATTCAAACACTTCTCCACACATTTATATGTATAACAGAGGGTACCATACCAGGCAGCTGCTTTAGACTCCCGATGACTTTCACTGCACAAACGGTGACACAATGCAGCTTCACTTGTCCTGACAGACCGGCAGCGATTGAAGCTGATTCTCCAGTCCTCTACAGGGTGAGCCTGGTAGGTAGCTGTAATCATACAGCCTCCTCTGTCTGCACTCCTCCATGGATCTTGTCCTCCTCTCACGGTGATTCTGCCACCCGACCTCTTGGCCTGCACATGCGCTTCCCATGCAGCTTGCTGGCCTTGAGAACAAGAGCTCCTTCTACCGTCACAATCACCAACAACTCTGCCCCTTGGCAGTTTGGGCAAGGAATCATAGTTCGGGCACCACCCGATCCCATTGGAGGGCTGCATATGCCAGTCACTCAATACTGCCCTCATTGATGCAAAAAGGCACCATAGTTTAGAACTTCACTTCCCAGAATTACTGGCTGTATCCCCTATGGCCAGCCGGCTCCAAAGAGAGTCCTGATTCTGGTTGGTCGCTCAATACTCCATTTTAGGGACCCCCTCATTGGATCCAAGAGGCAGTTCTGATCCAAAATGGAGGGCAGAATACACAAAGACCCAGCTGCAAGGAAACACGTTAAACAACAATTTTACTGCCGTGCTACATTTATTCCAGAAAACAGTTACATCCTTCAATAATGCTCCTTCTGCTCGGCTTAGCGATGGCAGAAACGGAGTCATTCAAACAGCAACTCTTCGAGGAGTCGAGCAGTAAACCCACAGCCTCCTTGCAATCTAACAAAGCCTAGAGGCAGGCAGCTCTCAAAGAGACAGTACCAGAGACTCTAAAAGAACTCACAGCGACAACATTCAAATAGCATTACACGAGCCAGTTAGGCAGGGAGCCTTAGGCAAGCTTGCGAAGGCTTTTGTGACCCCCATTTGTAGGGGGTTGCTAACTGTGAGTGTCAAAAAGTAGATGTAATTGCAGCACAATAACAATGGCTTGGATGGAGTGCTGAGCTGCTCATACACAGCATTCCATTCCAAAACATTCTAGAATTAGAAGTGTTAGCTTTTGAAAAGCTTTGAAAAGTTTTCAGTTTTTCTGGGTCGTTCCTGCTAGCTGTGAAGGAGAGGACACAGAAAGTTAAGGGGAACCAGGAGGGCTTACCTGAGGGCTGAAGCCATTCCCCAAGGACTGTTCTGTGTGCCTGCTCGAGCTCCAGCTAGTAAAGCTGGCCAGTAGCTGCTGGTTTGCCCCATCGTTGTGTGGCGCGGTCAGTAGTGCCATTGGGGCACCACGAAGAAGTCCTGTCCAGTCATTTTGGGCTGAAAAGCCCCGTCGCTTTATTGTTTTGCCCCCCCCCTAAGTGTTTTAAAGTTAAATCCGTCCCTCGGCAGTATAGAAGAGCCACATCACGACCATCTCCTGTCAGCTATCAGAGGTCCTTAGTCATCCCCCAGGTGCCTGCAGAGCTCCTCCCACTGCCAGCATACCTCCCACCTCCTGAGACCATGCAACAGCCCTCCAGCAGCCTGAGGAACAGTGCGTCAGCACATGCTACATGCTGACCACCTGTGAGGGAAACGTTTTCTTTGTTTTAAAAGAGCGCACTAGGCACAAAGAAATGCAGCAGAGCACCGCAGGGGCATCGGGTCTATAGGACCCTAATTTGGTATGCGGGAGGGGCAGGAGTAGTGATGCCAAAAAGGAGGGGCTAGCAAAGCAAGGCCAGCTAAGGGCCTCTTAAATATTCATAAAGGGGGCTGGTCTGAAGGAGGGGCACAGGAATTGAGAGACATCTCTCAGAGAGCCTGAGAGATTTAATGGGGCCATTCGATTAAAAGGACAATCCAGGCCCACAGTGCAAAGCAGGGCACTTGGCCCACAGTTAAAAGGGCGCCAAGCCCAAAGTGAAGTGGGCACCAGACCCGAGGTAAAGGGGTGTCAGGCCAGAGTTCAGGTAGGGCATCAAGTCCAAGGTAAATTTAGGGCATTAGGCCCAAGGTAAAGCAGGGTTCCAGGGCAGGCCCCGGCCTAGTGGATTAGGGCAAGCCAGCCTAGTGGCAGTAAGGGCAGCCTCAGCCTAGCTGGATTAGGGCAACCCAGCCTAGTGGTAGTAAAGGGGCAGCCCTGGCCTAGTGGCTTATGGCAACCCAGTCTAGTGGTAGTAAGGGTAGCCCCAGCCTAGTGGATTAGGGCAATCCAGCCTAGCGGCAGCAAGTAGGACATATAGGCCCCGTAGCAAAAAAGGCATTTAGGCCTTTAGTGTTCCAGGCAATTAACATAGGGCAAGTGGTACCCTCAGTGTAGGGGTTAGGACATCCTTAGCAAAATGTTCAGGGGTAGCCAGATCCTATTCGGGATGGCCCTACAGTTAGGAAAAAGGGTCCATCCAAGGGGAGCTCAGTTCACAAATACTGTGAAGCTACTGTAACAACTGTACTGTTTATACAGTTGTTATTGCTGAAGTACTTGAAAGATTGTGAACTTGCTAAGAAGCACCAAGACTGTACTGTATATGGATTGTGGTTATTTGCCCCTGGTTTTCTGAACTATTGCCCTGAGCATCCAAACTATTGTCCTAAGTATCCGAACTGTTGTTCAAAGCATTTGAACTATTGCTCCAAGCACCTGAACAATTGCCCCACCTGTAACAATTACCCATAATTATAATTTGCCTTCCCCGGTAAATTATCAGATCATTCTGCAGTCCCCTTGGCATTGTAGGAAGGTGCATCTTTCAGCTATATTGTTACCAGTGTATGGGGATAGTCTCAGTCTTCTACCGCATTGCAGTCCCATAGTGTGGTCTGTAATACTCAGTACTCAGAATCAGTCTCTACCCAGAAGAGGACATCTTCTCAGCATTCTTCACTCAAGTGGGATAGTCCATCAGCTCATCTCTTCCATCTGTGTTGTCCATCAAGTCGAGTCCATACGCAGTCGTACAAGTCATACCCGTAGTTACTTTTTTTTCACAGTTGAAGGTCGTCACTGAGCGCATCCGACAGCTGTGCCAGTGTCGTTCATATGGTTCCTTTTCCAGATGTCCCGAAGTTGGCCACCCTCCTCAGAAGAGTGTGCTCATACTGGAACACCTGGTTTGCACCCCAGTTGTTCGCCGAAAGGAGTCCGTCGAAGCCCAGTCGGGACCGTCCACCGTTTCTTTGTTTTTGTTCTAGTTACTGGTGACAAGATTGCAGAATCAACCATCATCTCTACAGATTCTACTGGTTCCTGGTCCAATCGGAGATCCTTCAGAGTTTAGCTGGCCCTTGGAGTGCTGCAGCATCAGTCAGGTCATGGTAGTCCTCGATTGGATTCTTCGCAGATCCTGATTTATCCTCGTCCTTGGTGACCCTGGAAGAGTGTTGGCCGAGGAACCCTTTATTTTCAGTTGGAATCAGACAGCCCATTAGTGGGTTATTTCAGGAATAAAGAACCAGTTGCTCTGGTTCTTTATTCCGGCAGCCTTGGAGAGAGTGGGCTTTGGCCAAAGAAACACATGGTCTGTTTAACAAACCTCTCACCACCCAGTGGCCTTGACAAGGTCCCTGCTGGGAATTGTGTTAACATCTATTGTTCCATTTGCTTCCCCTTCTTAGCTACCATCGTAGAATGACGGTGTACACAGACGTCAGACCTCTGGACTTAGGTGACATTTGGACTTCGGTAGAACTCTGTGGTCATAGTTAAACCAAATATTGCTGTGGGTAGTACATAGCATCTGATTCTTGTCTAAGTTTAGTAATAAGTATAGGTTACTGTTGAAGGATTGTAGGCATATAGAGGCAATAGGCCGTGGTGAGCCCATAGAGAAGCATAACAGAGTTTAGACATTTTAGAGTTTAGTTGTAACTGTTTAGCTATTCATAATGCTGTCCATACTCCCTACTGTTTTTGTGGTTGGCATGTTTCTGTCGACCACATCCTCCATCCCCTCGTCTAATAAACGTCTTTGCTTCATCCAGTCTCTGTGTATGACTCCTGCCTCTCCTTGTCAGGTGATTTCACCAGCCCAACCCGATTCAGACCCTAAGCGGCCCCTTGCCATCCCACCTGCTGAGGGTGTCACTGGTGCTGCTGGTAGTGGGGCAGTTCCCTTCACCACTCCGAGTGAAGAACCCTGAGGTCTACCAGTGCAGCGCCCATCACAATTATCAAAAGGAGTGTTGCTAAGATTTCTTTTTTCGTGTTCTAGAAACTTCCAGTTCATACAAAGAAAGCTTTTTTATGAACATAGAAAATAAATTCAGGACGTTTATATGGAAAAAGGAAAAAGGTCAAGGCTGAAGCTTGAAAAATTATGGACACCCATGGAAAATTGAGGGGATTGGCTTTGCCAAATCTTTCTTGGCATAACTTTGCAACTCAGTTACAACATGTTTGAAGCTGTTTTTAGGAAGTGGACTAGCCCAAATCTGGATGTAGATAGAAAGGCGCATAACCCATTATAGAAACCTCAGTCTGCTTTGTTTGTTCAGCTGCACCCATATGTAAGATACAGTCAATGCTTATTTGTTTTTTTTCATCTTTGTTTTTTTATGGATTTGTTTTATGCTTCCACACTTGACCTGGCCCACTTCCCCCTAGATCAGGCCCAGTCCCATTGCTCGGCATCCCTGCCACTTATCTTGGCTGTCTTCTAACCACATGGGTCTACCCCTCTCCCCAACTCTACTCATGGTTGGGGATGGGCGAGCTGGATACGACCTCCCAATTCTTCCAGCTGTTGGAAGCTGGAGTTCCTTGTGTGTAGTCAAGCGAGTAGAGGCTGGGGTAGGGACCAGAGCACACTAGCAATCATCTCGCACTGGTCAGGCTTTTACTCTCTACAGTCCCAGTCCCTGGGATGTCAGCATACTAGAAGGACCAAGCTAATACATGTTGGGCTTGTATCATGCAGACCTAGGCTGACGTCCCACATCCCACTCACTGTTGCTGCATTAGCCCATGGTCACCAATGTGGCAATGTAGTAGCAGCAGCAACTACATTGCCTCTCTCCCTCCCTGCAGGAAGAGAGCATCCTCTGGCCAGCCCTGATAGCCCTCCCTCCCTGCAGGACGAGAGCATCCTCTGGCCGGCCCTGACAGCCCTCCTCCCCCCCCACAGGAGGGGAGCATCCTCTGGCCTGCCCCGACAGCCCTTCCTCCCTGCAGCAAGAAAGCATCCTCTGGCTGGCCCCGACTTCCCTCCCTCACTGAAAGAAGAGAGCATCCTCTGGCTAGCCCTGACAGCACTCTCTCCCTCCCTGCAAGAAGAGAGCATCCTCTGGCTGGCCCTAACAGCCCTCTCTCCCTCCCTGCAAGAAGAGAGCATCCTCTGGCCAGCCCTGACAAACCTCGCTGCAGGAAGAGAGCATCCTCTGGCCAGTCCTGACAGCCTTTCCTCCCTCCCTGCAGGAAGATAGCATCCTCTGGCCAACGCTGACAGCCCAAGCTCCCTCCCTGCAGGAAGAGAGCATCCTCTGGCTGGCCCAGACAGCCCTCCCTTCCTCCCTCCCTTTGCAGGGAGAGGGGCTCCTCTGGCTGGCACTGACAGCCCTCCCTGCCTCCCTCTCTGTAGAAAGAGAGCATCCTCTGGCTGGAGGAGGAGCCTCCAGCTGGCCCTAACAGTCCTCCCTCCCTCCCTTCCTGCAGCAAGAGAGCATCCTCTGGCCAGCCCCAAGAGCCTCCCTCCCTTCCTTCCTGCAGGGACGAGGGCATCCTCTGGCCGGCCCAGCCCTCCCTCCCTGCTGGATCTGGCCAGCCCTGACAGCTCTCACTCCCTCCCTGCAGGAAGAGACAGTCCTTGGCTGCTAGACAGCCTTCCTCCCTGCAGGAAGAGAGCATCCTCTGGGCAGCCCTGACAGCCCCTTTCCTCCTCCCTGCAGGAAGAGAGCATCCTCTGGCCGGTGCTGACAGCCAAGCTCCCTCCCTACGGGAAGAGCATCCTCTGGCTGGCCACGACAGCCCTCCCTCTCTGTAGAAAGAGAGCATCGTCTGACCAGCTCCGACAGCCTCCTCCTCCCTGCAAGAAGACAACATCTTCTGGCTAGCCCTGACAGCCCTCCCTCCCTCCGTGCAGGAAGAGAGCATCCTCTGGCCAGCCCTGATAGCGCCCTCTCCCTCCCTGCAGGAAGAGAATCCTCTGGCCAGCCCTGACAAACCTCTCTACCTCCCTGCAGGAAGAGAGCATCCTCTGGCCAGTCCTGACAGCCTTTCCTCTCTCCCTGCAGGAAGAGAGCATCCTCTGGCCATCCCTGACAGCCTTCCTTCCCTCCCTACTGGAAGAGAGCATCCTCTGGCCAGCCCCGACAACCCTGCTTCCCTCCCTGCAGGAAGAGAGCATCCTCTGGCCAGCTCTGACAGCCCTCCCTACCTCCCTGCAATCAGAGAGCATCCTCTGGCCAGCCCTGACAGCCCTCCCTTCAGGAAGAGAGAGCATCCTCTGGCTGGCCCTGACAGCCCAAGCTCCCTCCCTGCAGGAAGAGAGCATCCTCTGGCCATCCCCGGCAGCCCTCCTTCCCTCCCTGCAGGAAGAGAGCATCCTCTGGCCAGCCCTGATAGCCCTCCCTCCCTGCAGGAAGAGAGCATCCTCTGGCCAGCCCTGACAGTCCTCCCTCCCTCCCTGCAACAAGATAACATCCTCTGGCCGGCCTTGACAGTCCTCCCTGCACCAAGAGAGCATCCTCTGGCTGGTCCTGACTGCCCTCCCTCCCTGCAGGAAGAGAGCATCCTCTGGACGGCCCTGACAGCCTTCCTTCCCTCCCTGCAGGAAGAGAGCATCCTCTGGACGGCCCCGACAGCCCTCCCTCCCTACAGGAAGAGAGCATCCTCTGGTGGGCCCTGACAGCCCAAGCTTGTTTCCAAACTCCAGCTGTTGGTGTCGATACTGGTAGTGCTACCACTGAGCTGATGGGACAGCAATGCTCTCCACTTATAAAAGCTTACAACAGCTATTTGGAAGGATAGTCATAGATTAACAGTTTAGACTTCCAAGTTATCACAATTTATATTTTTTCCAACTCAAATCTTTCACCATCTTTTCTAGATAAAACTCTTAGTGAATGGGATCTAGCAGGTATTACAGCTTTGAAGAATGATTTTGAGCATGGAGTATTTATCTCTTAGGAATAATTACAAGACAAATTATCAGTTATCACAATCCCAGTTGTATCATTACCTTCAGATTAGGAACCTTATTAGAAGAAAAGTTTTGGCGGAAACTTTGAGAATCCCTCAGTCATCCCTTTTCAAACAGCTGCTGACTAATTCAGAGTCAGGGGACAGATTAATTTAATTATGTGATGCAACAAATCAGAACAGATCTGAATAAATCAGAGAAAAATAGCAGATGGATTTAAACAACCCACTAATGTTAGCCTGTGGAATTGGAAAAATAGCAACTTCCAACAGATTCAATTCATCATTATCAACAGAGTTTATTACACTCCAGAATGTCTGGAAAATATAACTCATCTCAAATTGCTGCCCATGATGACTTTCTGACCAAGGACTGGTCAGTGCCTCAACGTTGCTTAGGTTTTGTAGTGAAGTTGTAATTGTTACAGTAGTTAGTGAGGAAGCACTCCTGTTCTTATCTGTTTTACAGTGTGTTTATGGAAGATAGTCTAGCTGAGATGCAATACTGCATTTTCAGTGGGGTCCTGCTTCTGGAGCACTGGGAGGTTAAGTGACACGTTCCAGGGTCACAGGCGACTACTGGGCCTTAACAGGGGTTTGATTGAATGAGCCCCCAATTACCAACAGGGCTGTAACCATTAGACCAAACTACCTGCGGGGCAGGGGTGGAATACAGGAAAGGCTAGCAGCTGCTTGCAAAGATCTGTTTATATTTTCTGTACAGTTTATTTTCACAGGATTGGGCAGCTGTGTTGCAATATTGCATTTACAGTGTGGCTCTGCTTCTACTCATTTCCACAGCTGGATGAAGTGAAACATTGGGAGGTTAAGCGACTTGCCCAGTGTCAAACAATGTATGTTGCTGGAGTGGAGTTTGAACTTGCAATCACCCATTTCCCAACAGTGTTCTTATCAGCAGACAACACTTCCTCCGTTGTCTGCGGTGGGGTGTTGTAGTTTTGAAACAATTTATTCAGTCAGGATAGGTCAGCCAAGATGCAACTTCTCGTTTCCAGTGGTGCCCCGCTTTTCCCATGTAACCCCCCCTACAAATGGGGGTTTCAGAGAAGTCTTCCTTGAGCTTGCCTCAATGCTCACTGCCCGGCTGGTGTCCTCCGTTTTAGCAGTTTAAATGTATTGCCAGAGAGTACCTGTATAGCTTCTGTGTACTGTCTCTTTAAGAGCTGCCTGGATTGCAGTTATAAGTAATCTGAGAGGGAGCTCTGTTGAAAGATGTAACTATTTGCTGAAAATCATTTAGAGTGTTAACGATAATGTAGTTTGTCTAACCTGCCTTCTTTGCAGCAAGGACTGTCTTGTTTACCCCACCATTTGGCCTGGGACTGTGAATTGCACCAATCAGTTCTGGTGGGACCTAAAATGGAGTCAGACTACAGGAGCTGTCTGAAGTCAAAATCTGTAGGAATCGTGGTTTGGGGCTTTTGCGCTTTTTGCAACTGAAGGGGAACTCTTGCTTTGACTGACAGCCAAAACAGCCAACCGAACCTCTTGGATCTGAGGAAAATCCCCAAGCTGCCTGCTGTCTAAGGCAGATCTAAGTTGGGAGCTGGAGAAGCAAGATACTCGAGACAGTCTCTGTGGAAAGGCCTGAGTTTTGGCCTACATGTCTGCCTGCTGCCCTGAGAGGGGAAAAAAAAGAATTGTTTTCGGACTGAATCAGAGTTGTGTGACTAAAGTAAGCTACTGAAGTGGGGCAGGCTCAACCTGAAGACCGAAGGTTTTGCTGAATGTAATTGGCCTGTCAGGAGTTCCAGCTACCCCTTAGCTCTCGGTGTGTGTGCAGAGACTTTGCGATTGTGACCGGGGAATGCTTTGGCTGGTGCAGTAGAATTCTCTTACATGTAAATGTGCTGTGAGTGGCTGGTGGGTCGTGAGTTAGTTCCCTACTGTGTGAACTGTGTTCTGCTTGCTGGAAGTGGTATTCAGGCCAAAACTAACTGCATCCGAATTTGTCTCCATGCAGTCTGGGCCTTGCCAGACTGGCCCAGCCAGACTACCCACTGCACAGAGAAGCTATCGACGAGAAACCTGCCTGGGGATCAGCCCCCCTGCTCCACGCTTGAACATGAACGATGCCTCGTGACTCGTGGGCCCTGCTTCTCCTGGCATTCCAGATTAACCACCTGCGGTCTCGATTTTCGTCCAGCCTTGGGTACCGTGAATAAATACCAGGGTAGCTCCCTGCACCAACAGCTTAATCTGAGTGTGTCATCTGATTGTCTTGTTTTCTTTTCACAAACTGAGCCCTCTGGCTCCAGATTACAAATAGTGTGTACTGTGCACGTTGTGTTTTCCATCACAGGGCCCCAGCCAGCTGTGATGCCAGCCAACCCCGCGGGCAATGGTCCTAGCTAGCCCATCTCTTCTCCACCTGGGTACCCAGAGGTGTGACTGTGTGGGGGACTCAAAGCGTATGCATAACTGATTGATATAACCTTTAAGCTGATTAACCTGATTTCGCCCCTCCCTTGTTCAAGTCCCCTTGATAAATCAGATCTAACTTTTTCTGCATGTAATCTGACTGTACTGTTGCTATTTGTTGTGCATAACCTTGTTTTATAGGGGGTCCCCAGGGGAAGAGCCAGAGGAACCAGCCCTGGTGATAAGTGCAGTGTGGTTACTTGTGTGGTGTACCAGGGGTATTATGAAAGTGATTATTGTAGTGTTCTGGCTACTAGAGGGGAAAGAGGGTGGTTACAGTGTCCCAGAGGACTGTACCCAGATTAGCTTGACCACTACCAACCCTGACTTCCGGTGGAGGCACCCATTTCAGAACTCGGGTCCCTTAACCTACTACTAGCCAGGCAGGCAGGGGTAGTAGTCCTTGGGATAAGCGCCACCTAGGGGTTACATCTTGGAGGCCCACTGCTGGGATTTTGTTTCTTCTATTGGCTGAAATTACGAATTATTGTCAAACATAAATGGCTAACCCAACAGAAGTGGCTGTGCACCAGTTGGTGGGGTGGTGTACAGGGCAGGAGATTGACCCTCACAATGCTCTGCTTGTATTGGATATTCCCCTGAACATTGGTAAAGACGTTGTAGAAGGAGTACTTTCCAAAGTTGAATGTTTAATAAACACTGTGGTGGTGGGACAACAGGCTGATTTGATCACCCAAACTTCATGGCCTTAGTAGAGTGTAGTGACCCAGTGGACAGTTCCAAAGTGCCACGGACTATTGCACCAGAAGAGGCCCCAGCCACCTGGAGAGTGATAACTAGAGACAGTAAAGACCCTGGGGAGGATGAGCTCCCCCTATTATCTGAGACCTTTGAGGAGACATTTAAGTTGTTGCTGGAGGAAGGGAAAGCCATGGAGGACTTTAAGAAACTATCCCTGCCACCTGGGGGTGTTCCCTCCCCAACACCCCCTCCCACTCCAACACCTGTTACTGCCCTGCCTTCTGTGCCCATACCAATGCTGTCTCCTATATCTGTACCTGCCATTAGTCATGACTCCTACCGAAAGTTGAGAAGCTTCTTGGGCACCTTCCCCACCCCCCGGGGGGAGGATGACTGGGAGACCTGGATAGACTATGTTGCCCCTCTAGTACTTGAATGGCAATGCTCAGAAGCAGAGAAATGAAAGAGGTTGAGTGAGAGCCTCTGAGGTCCTGCCCTGGCTACCATCCATGCCAAGCGGACCAATAACCCTGAAGCAACTGCACAGGACTATCTTGATGCATTGGAGAATGTGTATGGGAGCCTCGATTCAGATGAGGACCTGTGGTGGAGAGTAAGAAACTCCAAGCAGTACTCAGGGGAGCCATTGTCTGTGCATGTACCTCGGCTTGAAAAGCTGCTACAAGAGTGCCTAAGAAAGGGTAGTTTGCCATCAAATGGATTAGATCGAACTAGGCTGGACTGGATCCTTAAGTCTGCTCCGTTTTCAGAATTGTTACTGCTTCAGTTAAGCTCGTGACAAGCTGAAATCGCCCCTCTTATGACAAGCTAATAAAAAGAAATCTGGGGGTTGAGCAAAAGGCAACCCAGTTTTGTGGGGGATTTCACCAATATCTGCTGCTACTGCGCAAGTGATAGAGAGTGATCAGCCAAGTGGGGCTCAGGGGCAAATGTCAGCACCTAACAAGCACTCTGAGAATGCAAAGAACTTCCCACCCTGGGCCCAGTTTTTGAAAGTAGAGCTATTAAAGGAAGTCAGAGAGTTGAAGGCGGGCACCTCTGTAAGGGTTCCCCCCATGAAACAAGATTCTGGTTCCTCTCAGGATGTGGCTGCCATGGGGTTGGGGGTGCACCCTCAGGCATCCTCTACCGAGGGCAGCTCCCAGGCTGAAATCAAAGAATTGACTGCCACCCTAAAGGAACTACTGAGACATGTTGCACCCCTCTCACCGCTGCAAGCAGATATTGGACGCCAATACTTTGCTACTACTTCAGTTCGTCATGCAGTGTTCTCTCCAAGGATGACCCAAGAGTCTATTTGTCACAATTGTGGAAAGGATGGCCATATGAAGAGGGAATGCCGGTCTCAGGAAGACTTAGAGAAAATGGTGAACAGACTTCAAGGAGAGCTTCAAAAAAATCAATCAGTGGTCAAGGGGTACACGAAGTGACCACAGTGAAGGCTTTGGCCATCCTAACTCAAACCTCTTTGTGGCTAAATCGTCCATCCAGACCCCTGCTGCTGTACCTCCAGACTGGTCCAGAATAGTGGGCCCTTCAATGGAGACTACCGTGGCTGTGAATGGTATTCCTACTCGGGCTGTGCTGGACAGTGGGTCTCAAGTGACCATTGTATTTCAGGACTGGTATGACGAACACTTATCTGCTGCACCCTTACAATCCCTGGAAGGCCTACATGTGTGGGGGCTGAGCGACAAGTCTTTTCCCTACCTAGGATATGTCCGCCTCTGGTTAACAGTTCCTGCAGATGTAACTGGTGTAGAGGAGCAAGTTGAGGCACTGGTCTTAGTGTGTCCCCCTACTGGACTGTGTGATGTGGTTCCCCTGTTAATTGGGACCAATGCCCATATGTTTGGGAGACTGGCACAACTCTGTCATAAGAAACAAGGGTGACGGACTGAGAGGGCCCAAAAATTTACTGCTCTGATCAAGAGGACCTATGATTTGCAACAGAACCCCAGGGGAGTAGACCAGGATGAACCGGTAGGGATCGTGTGGAAGAAGGATGCCAATTCAATGGTACTGGCCCCTAACGCCCAGTGTACCATTCAAGGGGAGGTCTGCCTCCTCAAAGATGTCAAGAATAAAATACCATGGGCAGCCCGGTGTTGCTGAGGGTTGAGGCACTGGATGCCACGCCGGCGACCCGAGTTCGAGAGAGAGAGCTCGGGTGCCAGGGGTCAGCGGGGGGGACTGGATTGAGTGCCCGATGGGCTGCTTTCCAGTCCCAGGGGAGGGTGTTGGGGAGCTCAGCGCTCTGGCAGCCCCTGATGGAGACTGGGGTACCACAGTAACATGGAGCAGCACATACAATAGTGTGCCTGACGCTGGCAGGGTTGCCATGTGCCAAGCGTCAGGAGCGTGCACATGCTGGGGGGGGTGGAACAAGAACAGAGAAAAATGCAGCGCGTGGGGCAGGTGACGGCACTGGCCCCCATGCCCTCCACCAGGTTCCGCCTTGGATGGCCTCCCCCAGATGCCTACCTGCAGTTGGAGTCTGAGTCACAAGGAGCCCAAGAGGCGCAGGGCTACCCTCCTCGGGTGGGTTAAACCGAGGGTGCCAGCTGCAGGTCGGGGGGAGAGAGGAGGTACAGTCCGGGAGAGGCCTCAAGTGGGCAGGACAAGGATCAATTGCCAGAGAGAGGTCCTCAGAAGCCTCAACCGGAGTGAAAGAAAGTTAAAAAAAAAAAAAAACGAACAAAACACTGATGTTGGATGTGCCAGGCGATGGAAATTTGCTGGAAGGATTATTGGTTAAGCCCAGCATCTTGCCAGCTCATGCCTATGCACGACGAGTGATGGTTCAGATTCATACTGTGTCAGATCGGGAGATCCAGGTGAACAGTGAATGCACTCTAGCTATGGTACACTGCGCAGACACTGCAGTGTTGCTCAGCAACAAGCACCCTGGCAAGACAGCTAGAGTGACTCCCACTTGTTTGATTTTGGTGACTCCCATTGCCAGTTGAATGGAAGACTAGAATTAGCCAGAAACTTGCACAGAGAGATCAAGTGTTTTCGTTGAAGGAATAGGACGTAGGATGTGTCCAGGGTGTGGAGCATCACACTCCTGCACAATGAACAGCCACTTTGAGAGAGGTCTCAACGTCTAGCCCCTGCAAACAGACAATGTGAGAAGACGCTTGCAAGAAATGCTCGTGGTTGGTGTGATACAAGAATCCAGGAGCCCATATGCTTCTCCCATTGTGGTTATGCATAAGAAGAACGGATCTGTGAGAATGTGTGTTGATTATCGAACTCTGAATCGGTGGACCATCCCCAATTAATACACCATGCCCCGTATACAAGATGCTCTGGATTGTTTGAATGGGAGAAAATGGTTCTCTGTGTTGGATCTTCGCTGTGGATATTACCAGATTCCAATGGCTCCGGAGGACCATGATAAGACAGCCTTCATCTGTCTTTTGGGGTTCTACGAATTCCTGAGAATGCCACAGGGGATATCGGGCACCCCGGCTACCTTCCAGCAACTATTGTAACAAGCGGTGGGAGACATGAATTTGCTGGAATGTCTGGTATACTTGGATGATGTCATTGTGTTCGGGAGCTCCTAGAGGAGCATGAGAGTTGACTGTTCAAAGTACTAGACTGACTGGAAGATTTTGGCCTCAAGCTGTCCATCAACAAGTGCCAGTATTTCCAAACCTCTGTGTAGTATGTGGGGCACATAGGGCTGGATATTCAAACTGCGCCATTCATAGGCGCAAGCCCTTACACTGCACAAAATAGTTGCGCGGGGTGTGTCGGGTGATATTCAAAGGAGTTGTGCTATTGAGCAACTCTTTGAATATCACCCACCAGCCACAGCCACTGTGCATGTGCGAGTGGAACTTGGCGCCCACCCACAAGTTGACAGAGTGGAGCATTCAACTTGCGGTGTGGCGGCACCATTGCACCATGCGCGCAAAGTCACGATCTTCAAAGGTGACATGCAAATGGGCTATAATTCATGAAGCGAGGGGGCCATTTTCATCTGATTATGGTCCCATTTGCATGCCATTAGCATGCAGGTGCTCCGATCCCGAGGACTTGCGCCTGCGCCTGCCAGGCAGCAGCAGTCAGGGACAGATGCCCCTGCAGCCCGATTGCGGGCAAAACAGCGTAGAATCCCCACCCTCCCACTGGCCCGATCGCGGGCATGGTTTTACTTTCCCCTCAACAGCCCGATCTCTGGCAGCTAATGTGGCTCCCCACCCGAGCGTATCCTGGTGGTCCAGTGAACCGAAAAGCCCGATCGCGGGCAATAGTGTGAGAATACCCCCACCCCAAATTCAGCCCTGGTGGTCTAGTAGGCGCATCCCGATCGCGGGATGTAAATGCTGCACAATCCCCAACATTGCCCTGGTGGCTGAGTGTCCCCCTCCCACCACCCACCACAAAGCCCCACCACCCCGCTCCCCCACAGCCGGCGGCTGTAGCATCCCTTCCGCCTGCCACCGCCGATCGATAGTCAGAAGGGCTGCTTATTGGTGTAGAGAAGAGCCAATGGGCATGCAGTTTATATTGTGTTATGACAGTCCAGTTTTAGAATGAATCATTCACAAATCTGACTGCTGCGGTAGATGGGCTGCACGCCCATTGGCTCTTTCTTCGCACCAATCGGGCGCAGCCCTACTGGGCGTCAGTCTGCGGGCTGCAGGCGGCGGGCTGCAGGCGGCCGGTCAGCGCTGTTGGGGAGCGGGTGGGGCTTGTGTGGGTGGGAGGAGGACACTGAGCCACCAGGGTACGTTGGGGATTTAGAACATTTACATCCCGCAATCGATGCCATTAGACCACGAGGGCTGAATTTGGGAGGGGGATTCTGCCACTACCGCCCGCGAGGCTTTTTCGTCCACTGGACCACCAGGGATACGCTCGGGAAGCCATATTGCTGCCCGCGATTGGCTGGTGGGGATTAAACCATGCCCGCACTCGGGCCAGTGGGGGATTTATAGCCGCTGACCGCGATCGGGCTGCGGGGGGCACAGGACTAGGTTAGCCAGCACAGGCAGCTGCTGTGTTGCACCCCTGCAATGCAGCAGCTCACCTGTGGATGGCCCTCAACTTAAGCCTTTTTTTTGCCCAGAGTTGTGCAGGCGCAGGTGGGGTTGCGCTGCATTACCTCTGCACAGCCCCGCTGAATATCGGGCTGTGAAGTTTATGCATGGTTCCTCCCCCTCCAGTTCAGCATGCATTCATTTGCATTGTGCTGTTGCTCAGCATGTTTTCTGTGGTGCAACTGCCTCCTGCTGAATATGACAGAATGGAGCAAGTTCGGACTTGCGCAGGCACAACCTTATTGCGCATGGCGCAACCCTTTTGAATATCCGGCCCATAGTGTCTACAGAGGGGATAGAGACTGAACCTAGTAAAGCTGAAGGCTTGACTACTTGGCCCAGCCCCACAATTTGAAAGAACTACAAATGTTTCTGAGATTCTGAGGTTTCACCATGAAGTTCATAAAGGACTATTCCAAAGTGATTCGCCACTCTGAATCTTACCTAGGGTTACCCTCCTACCAATTGAAATACAAAAAGGTCCGACAAAGAACCAGATAAAGCATATTTCTGTCCCAGTGAACTTTTCGGGTCCCATTGGACACCTGACTGTGAAGCAGCTTCCACAAAGTCATATACCAGGTCACCACGCCCCATCCTCATTTATGCTGATCCCACCAACCCTATGTGCTGCATACTGATGCCAGTCTGCAGGGTCTAGGAGCTGTACTGTATCAAGACCATGAGGATGGTTTGAGACCAGTGGCATTCACCAGTAGGAGCGTGACCCCATCAGAGCGAAACTACCCTGTGCACAAGTTGGATTTCCTTGCATTAAAATGGGCCATTGTCAGCCAGTTTCATGATTACCTCTATGAGATGACAATATTGGTGAACTGACAATAACCATTGACCTATGTACAGACTTTTTAGCTATGTTAGACGCCATGGGGCACCGTGGCTTTCTGCATTATCAACATGTGATTATGCTGTCAAATACAGACCAGGCCCGAATCATATTGATACTGATGCCCTATCCTGGAAGCCCATTTCCAAGAGCAACTGGGTCAGGCTGTCTGAACCTGACATCCGAACATTGTGCCAAAAGTTTGATAGAAATTAACAGATGTCTACAGACACAGCGGACTGCTCAGTAGATTGCTTGGGCCCCCTCTGACACCTGCATACTGGTTGGCGTGTGCCACTTCTCTGCTCTAGATTTTTTTATTTATTTATTTAGTTTTTGTCGACTGGGTAAGTGCACTAGACAAATCCTGCCTATTTTCAGGCACGACTCGGGGAGATATTAGTGCACTACCTCAGTTTGACAATGACAGCATTCAGTGAGCCCAGTCCCTAGATCCTATGATTCAGCCAGCACTTGATGCCCTTCATGCAGAAAAGATGTGTCCAAGTTGCATTCCTTTGATCTGTGAACTGCTTTATTGTTTAAAGAAGGCCCCAGGTTGAAGCTGCTAATCAGTTGTATAGAGAGACAGTAGATCGGGTGGCCAAATAGACAAGCAACAATTGGTCCTGCCCTGCCCACAACCCTCAAAGATTTGGTACTGAGGTTCCTCCAAAATCATATAGGCCACCCTGCATCGACCGGACCCTTGACCTAGTGAGATCTCAATTCTACTGGCTCAAGATAGGGGCCAATGTTGAGCACCATGTAAGAACTTGTAGTTGCTGCCTGCAGAGAAAAGCCCTGCCTCAGAGGGCTGCCCCCTTTGTCAACATCACTATCAGCACCCCAATGGAACTAGTCTGCATAGACTTCTTGAGTTTAAAACCTGATCAGCGAAACACTGGCAATGTGTTATTGGTTACAGACCATTTCACATGGTATGCACAAGCTTTTCCCACCAAAGATCAAAAAGCGTCTACCGTGGCCAAGGTGCTAGTGGAAAATTTCTTCGTCCACTATGGTGCTCGCTCAGCGAGTTCACTCTGATCAGGGCCGGGACTTTGAGAGTCAGCTAATCAAAGAAATGCTCTCTCTATGGGGGTGCAAAAGTCAAGAACCACCTCTTATCACAGCAGGGGGAGCCTCAACCAGAACGCTTTAACTGCACCCTGCTAGACATGCTAGGCACTCTCCACCCAAAAGATGAGCATAAATGGAGCCAGCAGATTAGCACCTTGGTACATGCATACAATTGCACAAAGAATAATGCTACTGGGTTCTCTCCCTACCGCCTCATGTTCAGGAGAGAGACCCGGCTGCCTGTTGATGTCTGTTTTGGGGTTTCCCCCAATGGGATCCGAGCTGAAGGTTACCTGCAATATGTACAAAAACTGAAAGCTCAGTTGAACCATGCCTATCAACTGGCCCAGACGATGGCTGCCAAAAGAAATCTAGCCAACAAAGACATGATAGAAAAGTAAAGGCTCAAGAGCTTAGGCCTGGAGACCGTGTGTTGTTGTGAAATTTAGGATTGCATGGTAAACACAAAATTGCTGATCGGTGGCACCATCGTCCCCACGTAGTAGTTGGAAAGTTGGATGATCTACCTGTGTACAAGGTGCGCCCAGAGAACAACTCCAAGGCTGTCGAGACCATGCACTGTAACCACTTGCTACCTATTGGCCAAGTCATGATTGAGGCTGAACCCCCTGGGCTGGTGACTCATGCTGCTGCAAGAAAGAGACAGTCAACCTATCCCAGTGGTCACAGATTTAAGGTTTCCTCCACAGGAGGCCCAGAATGATAGTGACTGTCAGTCCACGTCTGACGAAAGTGAGTGTTCATAAGAGGGGTAATAGGCATAGTTGCAGTCAGCTGTTTCGAGACAACCCCATGATTAATTGTGAGGATGGAGCTGGGCCTTCTGGACTGCCTAACCCCCCAAACAGCTTTGTCCTTGGAGCCAGTGCCCCCTGAAAGTGAAGTGCAATGTATCACATCTGAAGATGCTGTGTCTTTGTGTATTGTGGAACTGTATGATTTGCCTGAAGGAGAGGCTGATGGTATGAGTCTTTCTGGACATACTAGAACTTGAGGAACACTGAGAATGCTGACAACCCCCTTCAGTGCCAGAGTATCTTTAAAATGAGCCAAGTGTTGTAGAAACAGAACCTACAGAGCAAGGGCTGACATGCTCCAAGTTTGACATTCCTACCCAGGCAGAGGCACCCTTACAAGTGATGAAAGTTCCAGGACCAGTATCGAGAGTACAGAGACTGTGGTTGTTTCCAGAAGGACTGGCCGAGCTGTCAAGCCAGTAGTCCGCTTAAGCTATGATTCTCCCAGGAAACCAGTGGATTTACCTCTTAATGTGGTCCACAAAGGGTTTATGTTTCAGAGCTCACAGCCAAACTGAGCCAAGTACCAATTCCAGGTTAATTGTTCCGCCTTCTCTAGGTATGGTGCCCTGCCCTGCCTAGCCCCAAAGTTAGGAAGGACCTCCGACATTGTTTAATGTACAAGAAAGTTATTACATGATTCTGTATAGTAATGTGTAAATTACCTGTGGGAAATATGCCTAAAGTATTGTCAGAATGGACTAAATATTGGGAAATGTAGTGAATATGTATAGTAAAGTAATAAGTTTATGTTAACTGATGCATGATGGTACAGACTTGACGCAGACGCCAAGTTTTCTCCAGGCAGGGAAGGGTGTAACCCCCCTACAAATGGGGGTTCCCAAAAAGTCTTCCTTGAACTTACCTAAATGCTCACTGCCCGGCTGGTGTCCTGCGTTTTAGCAGTTTAAATGTATTGCCAGAGAGTGCCTGTATAGCCTCTGTGTACTGTCTCTAAGAAGTGCCTGGATTGTAGTTATAAGTAATCTGAGAGGGAGCTCTGTTGAAAGATGTGACTATTTGCTGAAAATCATTTAGAGTGTTAATGATAATGTAGTTTGTTAACCTGCCTTTTTCTTGCAGCAAGGACTGTTTATCCCCATCATTTGGCACACGACTGAATTGGACCAATCGGTTCTGGTGGGACCTAAAATGGAGCCAGACTACAGGAGCTGTCTGAAGTCAAAATCTGCAGGAACTGTAGTTTGGGGCTTTTGGCACCTTTTTGCAACTGAATCAGTCAACCGAACCTTTTGAATCTGAGGGAAATCCCCAAGCTGCCTGCTGTTTAAGGCAGACCCAAGTTGGAAGCTGAAGAATCAAGATGCTTGAGACAGTCTCTGTGGAAAGGCCTGAGTTTTGGCCTACATGTCTGCCTGCTGCCCTGAGAGGGGAAAGAGAATTGTTTTCAGACTGAATCAGAGTTGTGTGGCTAAAGTAAGCTACTGAAGTGGGCCAGGCTCAACCTGAAGACCGAAGATTTTGCTGAATGCGATCAACCTGTCAGGAGTTCCAGCTACCTCTAAGCTCCCAGTGTGTGCAGAGACTTTGCAATTGTGACTGGGGAGTGCTTTGGCTGGTACAGAGAATTCTCTTACATGTAAATGTGCTGTGCGCTGCTGGTGGGTCGTGAGTTAGTTCCCCACTGTGTGAACTGTGTTCTGCTTGCTGGAAGCTATATCCAGCCCAAAACTGACTGCATCCGAATTTGTCCCAGTGCGGTCTGGGCCTTGCCAGACTGGCCCAGCCAGGCTACCTGCTGCACAGAGAAGCCATCGACGAGAAAGCTGCCTGGGGATCAGCCCCCTGCTCCACAGTTGAACAGAAATGATGCCTCGATGACTCGTGTGGGCTCTGCTTCTCCTGGCATTCCAGATCAACCACCTGCAGTCTCGATTTTCGTCCAGCCTTTGTCCAGTCTTTGGTATCGTGAGTCAATACCAGGGTAGCTCCCTGCAACAACAACTTAATCTGAGTGTGTCATCTGATTGTCTTGTTTTCTTTACGAACTGAGCCCTCCGGCTCCAGATTACAAATAGTGTGTACTGTGCATGTTGTGTTTTCCATCACAGGGCCCCAACCAGCTGCATCGCCGGCCAACCCGGGCAACGCTTCTGGCTAGCCCATCTCTTCTCACCTGATACCCAGAAGTGTGACTGTGGGGGACTCCAAATGCATCCATAACTGCTTGATTGATATAACCTTTAAGCTAATTAACCTGATTTCGCCCCACCCTTGTTCAAGTCCCCTGAATAAAATCAGATCTAACTTTTTCTGCATGTAATCTGACTGTGGTTCCAGTTTGTGCTCAAAGTACTGTACTGTTGCTATTTGCTGTGCATAACCTTGTTTTACAGGGGTTCCCCCAGATCGAGCCAGAGGAACCAGCCCTGGTGGTAAGTGTAAACAGTGTGGGTACTTCTGTGGTGTACCAGGGGTATTGTGAAAGTGATTATTGTACAGTGTTCAGGCCAATAGAGGGGAAAGAGGGGTGTTAGTGTCCTGGAGGGCTGTACCCAGGTTAGCTTAACCACTACCAACCCTGACCTACGGGTGGAGGCACCGCTTAAAACTCAGGGCCCTTAACCTGCTCCTGGCCAAGCAGGCAGGGGGTAGTAGCCCTGGGATAGCGCCACCAAGGGGTTACAATTCTATTTTACAATGTCTTTACATGGGTAATCCACCTGAAATGCAATATAGAGGATTGTGTATGAGCAATTATACATAATAAGGATATTCTTATCGAGAGGTTTCCTTGGTGACAGATGACCTCGAAAGGTACTCTTACCAAGGGAACCTCAAGATACATGAATTTCCTTGTTTGTGTATGGCTGCTCATACACAATCTTGTATAGTGTGTGGGCAGTCACAGCATAGAAAAATCACACAAAACCAGCTGGAGAAGACAGCAGAGAATAGAAATTTTAACATTGTCTTTTTTTTAACTGATACAGTGTGCTGCAGATGTTTCTGCAAGTTCAAATTTAATAAAAACAGCAAGTTCCAGCTTAACTGGATTGAGGAAAGCAATTATGTGGTAGCATTCTGAGTTGCTATGCTGCAGTAGTGACATAGCTAGTGCAGCATAACAGCTGTGATGACATAGCTATTGCAGCATAACAACTCCATTCTAGTTATGGATTTTTATCCATAACATTCTACCATACACTGTATTACACTTCTGTTGCATCCTGCTTTTACCCATTTCCATGGCTAGATGGACAGGAGAAATGGAAGGTCTGCACCACGCAACGTCCCGACCAGATTCCCATGCCCATATATCTTCAGTGAATCTTGCCCTTCTCATGAATCCATTGTAGTGCACCTATCCTTTCCCCCCCTCCACACCCCTCTACGTTGGGGCTCTTCACGCTCCACCAAAGACCTTGCCGGACTCGCTCTTTAATGCCATCTCGTTGATCTCCTCTAGAACATCAAATGGCGAACTTGTGCTTCTAGGCGACTTCAACCTCAACTGGCTCTCCCCCTCTGCCAAACACACCACCCTAAAAATCGAAGCCCTAAACCTCGCTTAGCTTATCTGGGAACCTACCCGCCTAAACCATCGTTCCCATAACCACACCCTTCTGGACTGGATCTTATCAACCCATCCCCACCGTATACCTGCCTCAGGTATTTTCTCCAATGCCCTAGGCGACCACTGTGTTACTTACTGCGTCCGCAAAACCCACTTCCCACTCTCTCATCCCAAATTCATTTGGTCTTGCCCACCACACTCCTAAAAGAATACGCCTGCAACGCGACCTCTCAAATGCAGATTGGCTTCCAGTCCTCTGCATCTAATGTAGACATTGCTCTTTCCCAGTTATGCAGCATCTTCCGCAGTATTTGGGACCACACACACCCTCAGGAAAGTCAGGGTAAACGCTCCACCACCCCAGATCACACCTGACCTTATCAATCTGTGTCGCTCCAGGGACAAGACATGGAGACTGTACAAAGTCTCCCACAACTCACGAGATCTACAATCATACAGACATCTTAGAAATAAATGTACAAAGGCCATTCGGCTATCCAAATCTTCTTACTTTAAAGCGCAGTTCTCACAGAACCAAAACCCCCACGTGTCCTTCTGGAAGATGATCAACTCCCTTCTTGACCCACCTATTAAACAGAATTGTCCGGCCCTCGATATTGACAGATGTACTATCTCAGATCCTACTTCTGTGGCTGAGCTCTTCAACAAATTTTTCATCTCCTATGTGCCCTCCCAAACTCCTCCCTTCCCTTCCCCAACCTGGCAATGCCATCCTCTTCACCCTCCAGCTTCCTCTTTCCACCTTTCATGCCACTGGGTGTACAAGCACTTTACTCCCTCAGCATGACCAAATCCAGCCCAACGGTATTCACCCCAAACTTCTCCAATCTCTGCCTCCAATATTGTGGCCCCTTTGACTCACATACTCAATCTCCTTATACACAGCCACTGTCCTAAAAGCCTGAAACTGGCCAAAATCATCCTCTGTCCACAACGCATGGCGATCCTCCCTCCCAGGAAATTACTGGCCTATTTCATTTCACCCCACCCTTGCCAAAGTTCAGGAATCACTCATATTGTCCAAACTATCAGTCTTTATCTCCTCCAACAGCTCCCTCTCCCCTGTACAGTCAGGGTTCAGAAAACACCACTCCCCCATCACCTCCCTTCTAGGCATAACCGACTCCATCTTCTCTGCCACGGACAACAGCCTAGCCACCACCATCATATTCATTGACCTGTCTCCCACCTGCTGCTACTCTGCAAACTTAGTTCTTTTGGCATTGCCCAACCAGCCATCACCTGGTTCCACTCGTATCTCTATAATAGACAACAATCTGTTCAAATAGGCAATGCTATCTCCACTCCCTCCCCATCGTATCAGGTGTGCCCCAAGACTTTATACTTGATCCCATCCTCTCTCTCTCTCTCTCTCTTCATTAATGACCTTCCCTCCACCTGCCTCCACAATGTGCATCTATTCGCAGATGATACTATCATCTTTGCCTCAGGCCCTTCCTTCGATTGTGTCCTCCCAAACCTCAAATTGACTTCAGTAGAGTCCAGTCATGGTTTCTTGACAACCTGCTTACACTCAATGCAAAAAATAACTGTCACCATGGTCTTTGGAACCAGGCAAAAACTTGCATCCCTTCCCACCCCACCCCCAGTGATCACCACCCTGGATGGCTCTCCTCTGGAGCTAGTCCCTACTTTCAAGTACCTGGGCATGTGGCTGGACAACCACCTTAACTTCTCACCCATGTTGATGCCATTTGCTCCAAACTACGGCCAAAGCTCGCCATAAAGCCCGCCATAAAGCCAGCCTGCCTATCCCCACCTGTTGCGAGCTCGTAAGTAAAACAATCTTACCTGTCATAGAATATGCAGACACTGTCTACGGAATAGCCCCAGCATCCTCTCTCCAGATTAGCTATCCTTCTCAACTCCTTCTGCCACTTTGCCACCGCCTTCCCCACTCACTCACCACTGCCTAATCTACACTGCACTCACCCTTGCTCTGTTTCTTCCGCAGGAGCGCCATCCACAGTGCCTTCTCATAGCTAAATTTTGGTTTGATTCCTTCCCCCTCGCTTCCTTCCTGCATGCAGCCACCTCCCTAACCTACCCGCTTCACCACAGGAACACACACACTTTCACCTGCCCCAGCCACACACTCAATGGCCTAGCTACCTTTTCACTGCCTCCCATTTCTGGAACAACCTTCCCTCCGAACTCCGCTGGGCCCTTCTCATCCCGCCTTCTCAACACCTCCTTAAGCTCCTACCCTCCCGACGCTGTCTCTAAATGCACCAATGGTCCCAGCTCACTCCCAAGGCCACCTACACAGTCATTACATACTTACCCTAGCCCCTGACTGCAATCCCTGCCCCA
The DNA here is from genome assembly GCA_016271365.2 of Neoceratodus forsteri. Lineage (NCBI taxonomy): Eukaryota > Metazoa > Chordata > Ceratodontiformes > Ceratodontidae > Neoceratodus > Neoceratodus forsteri. The sequence goes on along the minus strand of CM028136.1, from coordinate 837,974,978 downwards.
TCTCACTATTACTCTGTATGCTCACAATTTAGTTTTATGTAAATGTATTTTATTTCTTTGTAAAAATTGACTCTACAGACTGTTTGCATTTCTTCACCATATGATACTCTCTTTCTCTACTGTACTCTCTGTACCAGGAATTGGCACCGAGCGAGCCTCGGCTCAGTGTTGCCTTTCCCAGTCATCAAAATTTTAAATAAATAAATAATAAAAATAATAATTCCTGGTAGTCTAGTGGACCCACCACCCGATCCTCATGCCCATTATAAAATATCATCTTTGGAAGTTTAGTGATTTCTCCTCCCAAACCCCATGCCTACTATAAAATATCACTTCTTGTGGTCTAGTGCGCCCCCCCTTCAGCAGCAAAATGGCGGTAGGAACGTACGGTCTACTCACCAGTGTGGCCCACTGCCATCTGCAGCACAGGTACTGTGAAAATAAAACTAAGTCCAAAAACAGTCATACTCCACATGTGGGGCAGATGTTTTACTTTCATGTACAATTTTATTTTACCCATCACGGTTTTATTTTAAACAGTAATCCAACCAAATTTGGGGAGTGTCTTGATTACTACCCCCACCTCACAGCCACATAAATGGGTGGTTGTAAATCCCACCTGAAATGTGCTTTCAGGGGACTCCTCACAGATGCCAAATGGTAGGTACTGCCAGTGAGTAAATTTAAAACACCCACATTAAAGACATAATGCCTTGGGGACTGTGTATAATGAACATTTTATACACACCGGTGGTGTGACATATTGCGTAAACCCTGAGGCCAAAGCTATAGGGTCTGAGAGCATTCCACACCAAGGGTGTGTATAATATTTGAGTATTATGAAAATCCTACAGGCTTTGTTTAATGCAATTACTGATTGTTATTTGGGCATGTATCTTGACTATGTACTGTCTGTTATATGTCATTAATTCTGGGTCGGCCCTGAAAAAGGGACTCCTATGTCTCAGTGGGCCTACCCAGTTAAAATAAATAAATAAAATTTCTGGGTTACTTTCTTCACTGCAAGCCCCCCTCCCACCCTCATGGAGCAGATCTGACCTGAGCTTGGAATGGACTGGGAATTGAAAATGCCAGATAGCACTTTCATTTTGCAGCCATGTATGGTGCAGCAGCTTGAGTGTGTGCATTGGCTCTTAGGGAAACCCAGCACATATGTCATTGTAACCTGCTGGTTATAATGGTAATTTATAACTGGAGTTCCCTATGGGAAAAAGAGGGCCCAGTTATTACAGAATAATAATGGAATGAGGTATCCCGTAAAAACTGCGAGTGCAGGATCGCAAGTCTCAAAATCGCAACTGCACAACAGCAAGGGGAAAAGGGCGACCTGCAAAAAATAGCGATCACCAAAAAGATGACCTACAGCTTTATCCCCTCCCCAATGTGTCCATTCCCCAAGGGGATGTTTATATAAAGAAAGGGGGGTGCAGCAGACAAAGTTCCCTGCAAAGAGGGGTGCGGGGGGGGGCAAAGCCCCCCCTCCACAGAAACTCACCGTTTCAGCGATCGCTGTTATTTGATGGTTGCTCCTTTTTCCCTCACTCTTTTTCCATCACCGTTTTGCCGTTGCCGCTTTGATTCACTAATATCACATGGAACCACAGAATGACAACTGAAAGGCTCTGCCTACGGTTGCGATGGACAAGCAGCCAGCAACTCCCACTTCCTGAGCTATATAAGCACTTCCCTCAGCCTCCTTCTGAAGCACTTTTTCTTTGCTGGCCAGAGGCTCTGTTTGCTCTGTGCCAGGCTAGGGCCTACCCCCCCACCGCTACTTCTTTCTGCTGGACTCTGCGTTTTGTTCTCTGCTTCTGGTTTGTATTTTTGCCTCTGGCCATATGCTTCCTTTTATTTCTTCCCTGTTTATTCTGGCTGGGATATTCAAAAGGGTTGTGCATGGCACAACAGGGGTGTGCCATGCACAACCCACTGATGTGCCCTGGTGCAATATTCAAATGGGGAACATACCCAGCACAAATCCCAATGCACTGGGGCGCATCAGTAATGTACGCAGCACAAGTAGGGGGGGCATGCCCATGCATATCCCGATATTCAGCCCGGGATGTGCTGAACGTAGGCAGGTGCAACCCCTACCTGCGCTGCACACAGTTGTGCCAAAAGCAAAGGACAAACAACTGGCCACCCACAGGTGAACTGCCGTGTTGCGGACATAACTGCGGCAGCTGTCAGCTGTGGGTGGCACCAACTCAGCAGCACCGTCCTTTGTGGTTCCCCCATGCCCGCTCATGGGCTGTCATCATGGAAACATCCCTGATGGTCCAGTGGACCCAATCCAACGGCCCAATCACGGGCTTTCCATAATCGCAATAACCCTGATGGTCCAGCGGTATCCCCTTCCCAACCCACCCACTCAGTCCCACCACCCCTCTCCCTCCGGTCAGCGGCAGATGGCAGCACCCACCATAAGCTGCCCGACTGCCCACCGACTGACAGCGTACCTTATGGCGTCGCCCATTGGTCCACAGCATGGGCCAATAGCGTGCGAACCGTGCCATACTCACAGTCCTAAAATGTGAATAAATGGATTCATTCACATTTTGGGACCGTCAAAATCGAATGCGTCTGCGCCAGTGATCTATGCTGTGGACCAGTAAGCGACGTCCCATCACGCACCGGTCAGTCAGCGGGCGGCGGCTTAGGGGTGGGGTGCTGCCACCCGCCGCCGACTGGAGGGGGGAGAGAGGGGTGGCAGGACTGAGTGGGCGGGTTGAAGGGGGGCTACCACTGGACCACCAGGGTCATTGCAATTACGGAAAGTCCACGATCAGGCCGTTGGATAGGGTCCACTGGACCACCAAGGAATTCAACACTTAGCAAGCCCATGATCGGGCTGAGGGATCGGGTCCACTGGACCACCAGGGAGATCTAAACATATTACGGCCCACGATCGGGCTGGGGTGCGTTGCCAGTGAGGGGCAGGAGGTGTCGATCCCCGACGGCAGCTGCCTGGGAGGGCACCAGGCGCAAGTCGCCAGGATCGGTACACCTGCATGCAAATAGAGCCATGATGACATGCAAATGGCGCCATTTGTGCCTTGCATGCATTATGGCCCCATTTGCATGTCCACCGCTGAATATCGCAGTTGCTGCACCTAGAGCAATGGCACTTGTGCTGGTGCATCCTCCTGCTCTTCCCTGGCCACTTGCACTGGCGCAGTGCCACTGCGCCATGTGCAACGCAGGTGGCCATGGAGCGATATTCAACAGTGCCGAGCCATGGCGCAGCACCATTGAATAGCACCCTGTCAATGCCCTGCCGCATCCCAGTTGTGCTGCGCCCAGGCTTGCGCCACAGTCTGTCACAGTTTAAATATCCCACCCTCTAATTTTGTGTCTTGGTTTTGTTTTCTTTTTAGGGGGCTTGGTTTCTCAGCTCTTACCATTTGTCCTACCATTTGCTTGCTCCTGCCATTTGGCTTTTTTTCTTTGCAGCTCCTGCTACTGCTTTACCTACTTCCATTGCTATTGTGCCCAGTACTTGTGTTTTTACACAACCCAATGCTGCTTCCCACACTACAGGACTACTTGCTCTCCATGCTATCAAGCCTGATTGTTTTCACCCGATTCAAGCTCCCTCTGAACCTTGCTATGCAGTTCAGTCATAATTTCCCTGCTCAGTTTACCTCCCCTGTGGTCATAGCTATTTTCACAGCATTGTGCTTTTCTCCTTCCATGCTTAAAGACTACAACCACTTATAGCTGATGCTATTCCTGTTTTGTACACTGCTGTTCTACTCTGAGGTCAGCTACAGCTCTTGCTGATGCTGTTAACTAGCTTTAATATCTGCATGTGGTTCTCGACCCTTCCAACACTTTGTCCTACAGCGGGGACTGGGAAGTGTTTGAGGAGTAATGTTATGTGGCTAATTATATCTGTTCTACATCCTGCCTTCACCGCCCAAATCCTCAGAGTGTTTGTCACCTTGATTTGGCTTTTTAACTGCTCCGCTGGCTTGCCCCATTTCGTTCATGTCCCATCATTGCTACTATATTTTGCAGACCTATGTGTCGGTCTGACTATTCCTATAACTTACCGACCTAAGTGCAGGTCAAATAATTGTTATGCTACCTGAACTACCACCCTGCTTTACTGAACTACATCCAGATCAACGCCCGATTACGCCATCATTGCTTACTGCTCCTGCCATCTGCCTCTACAAGGTCCCAGCACCCACTGCTTATTCAGCTCAGCAGTCCCTGGATGAGCCAGCCATAGCATTCTGCCATGGGGTTCGCTGCAGCTGGCGGTCTCGCTTTGCACCTAGAGTTCGCAGCTTGGGCATGCGAAGCTTGGGGTGGGGTCCTTCTCACCTGGCCCATAGCTAGGAATGTCCTTTAATCAACCATACCGACAGTGCACCAAGTTGTAAAATTTATGACTGCCATGAAGGAAGGTTACAGCGATTTTCTTTAGCTCCAGTGTTTCCACTATAACAGTTGTCCATTGGCTTTAGTGGTTCCCTGGCAAGGCACCTTCACCGCATTCTCCCGACGACCACCTCTGGTTCACCTAGTTTGTTTTCTAGATTGGTAAGCTGGGTGAGTGCCTCAGTGGTCATTACTCTCCTCCTCCTCCTCCAATCTTGGAGCGGCGGTTGCAGAGCTACCATCTCGCAAACCTCCACGGAGTTCCTGTTAGAAGGACAGAGTGAGAGTTTCCCTCTAAATTGGAATATTTTCCATTCTTATTCTTTGGGGCTTGCAAATTGCAGTAGCAGACCTTCGCTAATGAAATTATCCCATGCCTGGAGGGAAGGCGACCTAGGCATTGGATCTCCAGAGATTTCCTCCTCAAGGGTTTTTTTCTCTCCTCCATGCCGAAGGTCATAATATCTAGTTAGTATTTCCTAGTTCCATTAGATAGGATCCGCTGTTGGATGGAGGGGGATGCTGTTCCTTACTTGCCGTTCCCTCTCCTTAGGAAGTCCCCTCCTCC